>JXPG01061217.1:0-13070 GCA_001015175.1 Megaselia abdita | reverse complement strand
GTGGGCATTATCAGAATCAGACCAAAATCTTATATAGGTATTTGAGAGGAAAGTGCTTCGTACGATGTTTAGTCATATGTATGCAAACAATAAGTGGGGCATATGATACAATCATGAGCCATATGCAGACTCCACTATCGTATTATATCGTGCGAAAACAACAACTTCTAAATCTTGGACATGATTGGCGCATTTCAGATGAAACCCCACCAAAAAAAGATCNTCGTACGATGTTTAGTCATATGTATGCAAACAATAAGTGGGGCATATGATACAATCATGAGCCATATGCAGACTCCACTATCGTATTATATCGTGCGAAAACAACAACTTCTAAATCTTGGACATGAT
Source organism: Megaselia abdita (assembly GCA_001015175.1). Classification (NCBI taxonomy): domain Eukaryota; kingdom Metazoa; phylum Arthropoda; class Insecta; order Diptera; family Phoridae; genus Megaselia; species Megaselia abdita. Next base: position 12,719 of record JXPG01061217.1, on the reverse strand, counting down.
TGGCGCATTTCAGATGAAACCCCACCAAAAAAAGATCGCATAAGCTAGTTCTACTGCACCGCTTCATTAAAAATGGGACAAAAATATATAAGTTTAACATATTTAAAAAAAAAATATTTCTAAATACCCTTAACTTCAATGTGTTGTTTTTTCTCCAGAATTTTATAATTAAAGTATCTTCAACATTATTATCTATAAAGCACCTACTTCAACATTATTTCCATTGAAACCTAAAACATGTGTGAGAACAGAACACCTTTTATTAATGGTATTCTGAAATATGATCCAACATAAATTTTAATGATTGCCATTTCCCTTTTAGATTGTAAATTTTTACACAGAAATATGGTTTTATGATACATAAGTGATGAGTTTATGATTCAATTACCATACACATTTTTCCTCCAGAAAAGTACTTGGTGTTCTGTAGAACAGTAGAACATTTAAAGTCATAAATTTGTAATTTAGCCACAAAACCAAACAACGCACTAAAAAATCATAAATAAGTGATTATATGAAAGCCGCTAATACTAATACCAATAATAAACAATAACCGCATTTTGACCAGCAACTGCAATTTCCAAGTAAATAGTTAATGACAATCACTAAAATCGATTCACCTTGACCAAAGCTGACATTGCGTTAAACCAATTGAATTCTCTTCTACCAAGTTGATTCTCTCACCAGCGCAGCGCAGCAAACCAAACATTAATCAAGCTGCTACTATAATTAGTGTCAGAGAGTTAATTGCTCAAACAACAACAACATTCAGAGGAGGACATTCGAAGGAAATTATATCAAAAATTCCATTAATAGTCCTTATTAATGAATGCTCTTTCTCTCTTTTTTCTTTCTTAATTATTTATTACGTTCTCGCGTGTCTCGCTTAAGCTTGTTTAACTAGAAATACTTTAAGATTTTAGAAATGTATGCTTTAACCTTCAACCATAACAACTATATCCGTTTGAAATGATTTTACCGGCAGAAACAAAATGTTTTATTGTTTTGAATATATTTTAACGACCCAGGGAACTTTTTCTTATATAATATGTATACGCTATGATCGTTCGTCGGTCTGTCTGAGCGAATTAACGTTAAGCTTCCAATTCTATTTGTTGTTTGTATTTATGCTTTTTTTTTTGTTGAATACCCCTATTATAGAATTTATGGAAGTGTTCTCGAGAACGATACATAGCTTGGCATAACTGGTTGTGGATAACTTGNGTTGTATACTTTTGATAAAATAAATAAAAAAAAATAAAAATAAATNCCAATTCTATTTGTTGTTTGTATTTATGCTTTTTTTTTTGTTGAATACCCCTATTATAGAATTTATGGAAGTGTTCTCGAGAACGATACATAGCTTGGCATAACTGGTTGTGGATAACTTGCGATTCGTTCCCTATCAAGGTAGGATACTTTTCTTCGGAAAAGTCTCCCATGTTGCGGGAGTCTAGGATGTGGTAAAACACTAGACAGAGAAGACATCTACTTCAGTGGTAATAATGATCGGGGCTTGTATGGTGTCTGTATGAGGTTACATGAGAAACAGTGTTATAGGCTGTTAAATAATAACACTGGATGTCAAGTAATAAAGTTAATTAAAGGATTNTTTTTTTAGTCAGAAATCTTCTGCAATATTTGTATCATCTGCGCATAAGCTCCAACTAAAAAATGCAACTCGTTCAACTCAACAAAAAAGGACGTCTTTTACNAACTCGTTCAACTCAACAAAAAAGGACGTCTTCTACGCCTAACTAGGACCCTTGACNTGTCCAAAACATGATGCGAAATACGTCGTTGGTGACTTCGATGCTCAGGTTGGAAAGGAGAGTATTTATCGAGCTATTATTGGACTTCATAGCCTGCACGACTACTCTTCAGACAATAGGTCTACTCTTCATATATACTCTTCATATGCAAAAANGGTCTACTCTTCATATATACTCTTCATATGCAGTACATGTTTCTAACACAAACGCATCCACACGGAGATAGCAAAACTAAAGATAAAGATAGGATAGAATATCCATGAGGAAGTTTGCAGAGCAGCAATATCGAGGTACTCAAATCTAGCAAGAGATGTCACATCTTACAACATGTGCAAACCAACGAATCAGTTAAAGAGTTCTAAAAACAGTTCTCTTCTGCTTTTACAACTGGAGCGACTAAAGTTCCACAAAACTGACAAAACAGATGAATGCTAAAAGATTGGAATGGATAGGTATGAAAAACACTAGATGTGCAAGAATCGAGTAAAGGGAGATTTACAAGGCAGGGAATACAAGCTCTGCAACTATGTTGGGCAAATAAGCATCTTCGTGAACAACGAGGTGAGGAACTCTTGAAAGATCATCTTTTCCTTTCAAGAGTTCTTTGAGAAGGTAAAAAGTCTGAAAGAAGTTAACACCCACTATCAACTTATTGAGATTAAAGCTGCTATTGGCAAGCTGAACACAAACAAGAGTCCTGGGCCCGTTGGAATTCCAGCTGATCTCATAAAATGGGCCAGAGACAGCTTCGTAGAATACCTGTATCATTTTCCATAAGATATGGTCAACTTAATTTATGCCAAGTGAGTGGAGTCTCAGTATGATAACTCGAAAAAGGAGACAAAAAGGAAGTTGGTTTAGGGATTTATGATTGTTCTCAATATTCAATAAATAATTCAAGAACTTAAAAAAATATATTAAAAATTAGAAGACAATTCCTTGATTTGTGTTCAATCGAAAGTTTGTATCGGCATAATTTTGTTTTAGTTCTTCAATCTTGAGCAATACCCAATAGATGACTTTAATCTGTAATTTCTAAATGACATTTGAGATGGGAAAGATCAAGCCTTTTCAAGCTCGTTCTGATTGTCTGTTTGTTAAGAAATAGTACATTGCTCTCAATTATGAACTTCATAACATCATTTAATAATTACAGAAAGAGAGTATAATTTATAAGTCTGACGGCAAGAGCAAGGATGATTTCAATGGACTTTTTTATTGAGCAATGATACAATAACTTAACACTAAGTTAAGTTTGTTTGTTCAATGTTACGTAGAAGATTGTATCTTATCTTTTCTGAGCGCCTGAAACCGTTCCACAAGTACATCATTGGAGAATATAAATGTAGCTTCAGACCCGGAAAATCTACTTCCGATTAGATCTTCACAGTGCTGCAGATGCTTGTGAAGACTCGTGAATTCCAGAATGATACGCACCTCATATTCATCGACATTAAACAAGAATATGACAGTATTGTTAGAGACTAGTTAAATGTAACAATGGACCAGACCATCCTCAGGAAGCTCTTCTATCGGACACCAAAGGTGCTGTTCGTGTATCGAAGTAGCATCGTACCCCTATACTATAACAAAAATTTGTAGACAAGGAGATACTATATCTTGTGACTTATTTAACATCTGTCTGGGAGTCATAGTATTAAGAGCCGAGATTCGAACATCATCACGAAATCGATTCAATTGCTGGGATATGTGGATGACATCGAAATAGTGGCCCGAAATTTAGAAGATCTGAAACGAAGCTATATTTAAGAGTTAGTGTCGAGAAAACAAAATACATGAAATCGAGCAGAAAAAGCCAATGAGTTCGAGGCGGTCAATGATTTCACGTATTTGGGAAACCAACACCGGCAATGTCATAACGCAAGAAATCAGAGGGAGAATTTTGCTCGCCTCTCAGATCTAAGTTTATACGAAGAAACACCAAACTGAAGATCTACAAGCTACTCACAATAGCAATTCTGATATATATATATATATATGTTTCCGAATCGTGGACATTGTCAGAATCAGTTAAGAATTGTATTTTATATCATACTACAGTATTATTTTTTGGCCCGTCTGTGAAAACAAAGAATGAAGAATACGTTACAACCATGAGCTCTATCAGATGTATAAGGAAACCAATGTCGTTCAATGAATGGCAAAGCAAATAAAATCGCTCTTACTATGATGTGAGACGAAGACGAGTTGGACTGTCTGTAGAAGAGAACCTAACATCAAAGAACGTCAGCAACTGGAGGACAATAGCTGTGAACCGAGCGACTTGGATTTAAACGATTTGTAGATTATGAATCGACGGAGCGTTTCGTAAAATTATCATAGGTGTATTATAGATTTTTGAACTGGTTTACTTTAACTTTTGTTTAATTATATTTATTTATTATATTATATATTTTTTAAATTTTTGCATGGTATTTATTGTTTTCCTAAACAAAAGAATATTTAATTTCGCTAATAGTTTCTGGAAACTTGAAACCTCTTCCCATTTCAAAAACATTCAAAACATATTTACAATTTTGCTCCTAAATGCACCGTCCAACCTCACTTATATATTTTAAAATTTTAATCATGAAACAGTTTCTGGAAATTTGAGCATTTCGCAAAAATATATTATATTTATAAATTTCCAGAATCCCCTTAACATTGTCGTAATATTACAATGGCAGACTTCTACAATCGTTGTACTTGTCCTAACAGAAACCTTTCTCAATTCAACTAATCATGCTAACGAAATTGTTTACAAAGACTTCGAAATTTTCAAACTTGACAATAACTCTGAAAGCATTGTATTTTGTGAAGGTAGTGATGTTCTTATTGGAGTACGAAATAGACTCTTCTTGAACTCAAATATCACATGAAATATTTTTAACTATAGCATCCTGATGATATCATCGTCTTCTCAGGTTTTATCACTAGCTAGTACGGAAGACATCGTGATGACATCTCCATGATATCACCCAATGATCCTTCGCACTAATAGAAATACTTCGCCTTTCAAATACTTTACACAAAGCGTTCCAAGTAATCTATAGTCATTCAAGTCAAATGATTGATGAAGTGTTTGAGTTGAGAAGAAAACGACTTCACCATCATTATGATTATTATTTCCATAAGAACTTTATTCTTGATAATATCGCTCTAGTTAAACATCCACATAAAATATATACGAACGGCAAAGCAATTATCAAGACACTTAACAAAAAGTCCATTGTTTGCCCTTTCATAAAGAAAATGATGGATGAATTTACCTCCACATCAATCTTGCTTTTCCATATGATGCATAGTGAGTATAAAAGGTATAAAAGTTTTCCATAATCCAGAATGATCTAATACAAGTTCTCCCTCTTTAATAACAAATATAAGTATCCAAAAATAGATTTCATTCCATAACTTAATCATATCAAAATGAAAATCGATTTTCTAATTTAATCAGAGACCGACGTTTTAACCGCGCCATCACCTTAAATTGAGTTATTTACAAGGATAATTTACACGCATCTTTTTCGTCCTTCTCCCTTGGCTTTACTCCACCAAAAAGCTGTTAAAATTTATGAGGAAATTTCCTAGTTTGTCAACGCACTGATTTTCCCAACCAATCATAAATTATTGGATGTTCTCGTTTTCGTCTTTTCATCTTCATCATCGTCGTTTATTTCCTAAGGGAAGGGAGCAAACTCGACTACGCGATGAAAACGAACAGAGGAGAAGAGCAACCGTCTAATTGGAACGAGTTAATTGAATTTTGAAAACTCAAAAATAACAAATGAAAGCTGAAAGACAAACAGAACAGAAAAGTTTTGTTTCGCGTATTCGCGAATGTTGTTTTTTGTTTCTTTCTAGCTATTTCGGAATAGCTCAAAAGGATGGTATGGTAATTTTGCGAAAGTAATTAGCCAGAGTGGTTTTTCTATAGTTTTAGTTTGGCTTTCATATATTAATCAAATGAATATCATAATTTGATAATTACCCTTCATTTGAAATTTGGTTTTGTCTTAGTTTTCGTAATTTTGCAATTTGGAATAGACTATTATACTTTTCATAACGTTACGTGACGGCTTTTTTATGAAAGAACGTATTAGTTTTTATATTACTTTTTGCAACATTATGTGAGGGCTTATGCTGCGTTTTTGATAAATGTTATGTATTATGCAATATGAGTATAGTTTCACAGGAATATTACGAGGAGTCTAAAAATTTATCCAAGATATATTACTGCTATAGGAATAATTCATAAAATAAACATTCCTTAATATCACTGCTACACCTTGAGTCAGCTTTGGCTCGTTGTGTGAATTAGTTTTTTTTTAGTTTAGTGTAATACTAAGCTAATTTTACTTTTTGAAGCATTGCATATGAATTCAATATGATCATGATCATTACTCTTAGTAAAATCGTCAATTGTAGACGAAACGAAAGTTCTTGTCTACAAAATATAAACCCGTGTTGATTAGAGCTGATCAAATTCTTCCCGTATTGGGAAACAAATTTGTGATATCTTTTCAATGGTCTACATTTTCTCTACTTATTCCTTTGTGAAGAGAAATTGTGAAAGATGAGTTACAATGTGATGGAAAATTGAAGTTATTCTATACAAACTCGAAAGTTTTGACATAGTTCTCATCGATAATGAATTTGTCGAAGTATATTTTTTTTAAACATGTTTTTGGGAACCATAAGCAAATACAGCTTGCATACAACCACCAACAACAACAGCACGCGAATGATCAGCTTTCTTCCTACATCCCGATATCCACAAGCTAACATGGACTTCACCTGATGAAGTCAAGAAGAACCAGATCGAACATGTGCTCACTGACCAGCGAGATTAATTGAGCGTGCTTGGCGTACGTTCATTTAGAGGTTCCAACATAGATTCCGATCACCATCTAGTAAGAGCACGATTGCGTTGCAGAATCTCTTCGTTTCAACAACAAGCAGCTCAAATATAATGTAGAGGCCCTAAAAACACTAGACATTTCGAAGAGTACATAAGACAGAAGCCCCGCCACCTAAGGACTTGATGAATAGGAACGCCGTATATGGCGAGATAATGAGTTCGATAGAGCCGTCGCTACCAAGAATAAAGCCTGTCAGAAATACCCTCATAGAGATTCTCGTGCAAGTCGAAAAGTGTAGAATCAAAAGGAGAGAGGCCTGAAAGTAGTTAGCGCTGGAGCTTAGTACCTCAAAGACCAGCCTGTAATGATAAAAGTGGTAACCTCATCACCAACAAACAGGAAATCCTCTTACGATGGGAAAAGCTCTTCAGACTCTGAGAATTTCCATAATACTGAAGAGCCGGCTCAAGCGGCATCCCACAGAGCTGTTAAAAGTCGGTTTGAACTTCAACAGAGCCTTTTCAGTTTCTTGAAAAGATTTGGATGAAGGAAGAGATGCTGAACGAGTGGAACGTCAACCTTATTTGCCCAACCAATCCACAAAAAATTGAGTGCAATAACTACAGAGGCATTAGCCTGCTGAATATCTATAAAATCATTGCCTCTATCACGGCTTGAGTAGACTACTGCGTTCAAGACAACTATTTCGTAAAACAAAAGTGAGGCTCTATCACCAGCTAACCATGGCAATACGGAACTGAAAGCTCTTGAGGTTTCAGCTTTCAGTTCCGTATTGCCATGACAAGCTGAATCTGCCTGAAGGTTCATCGCTGGAAAAGTAAAGTAAGTAAGTATTAGTGCGAAAAGTCGCTGGGTGATTCGCAAATTATATCATGGAGATGTCATGACAAAAACTCAGACAAAGGTATCATAAGGATGTCATTTAAAGAAAAGTATTGTAGTACAGTAGTCTAAATTATTACATATTTATTTTTAAGATGTTATATATTAGTGCGTTTTTGTATATTATTTTGTTAATTATGTACTAACATATTTCTTGATTTTTTGTCATATTATGGAGTCTGCATTTTGGTAAATTAAAATTGCTTTTTGAACATTTTACTTCTTCTTTTCTGACTAGAGTATTAAAGTATACGAACACATTTTTTTGGTGAGCTCAATATGTTGATTCTCATGCGCAAATATATGGCTTGTATTTTGATTTTTATTCTTTAATTATTATTTATTATTTAATACTTTTTTGAACTAGCTCTAAATACAAGAAATTTTAAAGAAGACTTTCATAGCATTATTCAAATATGAAGGCAGCTTAATGATGATATGGAATGTTTAGTACTTCGCAAAATTGCTCCGAAAAGGTTGATTGTCGTATTGTTGAAAATATTGAGTATTTTTGACTATTTGGCTTCATGCACTAGGTGGCGCTTGAGTGGTTTTAACCAAAAACTTATCAAGCAGTGTAGTTATGAGAAGCTTAAACAAAATTTCGAAGAGGAAATATAGCTGGAATGTGTATGTTATTCAAGCTTCTTAAAATAAGGTAATTATTAAAGCTGATCGCGTTGATTTATTGATAAAAACGGAGGAATTGAAAATCAGTTATTATTCAAAGAATTCCATTTGGAGATAGTTAAAACAAAGATGAATGTTTGGGACGCTTTGCGTAAAGTCTTCGTAATGTAATTGTATCTTGACGATGAAGTTTTTGAAAGAAGGTAATTTTTTCTTAAGTTTTGAGAAGATTCAGCGATAATAGACTAATTACTGTTGTTAGCACTTATAACTCTAGATATCGAAAGATTACTATGGATTTCATGTCGATTATTGGATTTGGAAAAAGCTTTTGAGTTGAAGACTCCTGTGAAGTTGCAGCTTTTAAGGCTAAGAAGAAATTTAGGCATAAGTGTTACAAATGTGCGGAAAACTGGGCACAAAAGTCCTAACACTGTTAAAAATCGGGGTGTTAAATTTACACGTTTGAGGTGTACATATAGCATTACACCTCTGAGCGTGTAAGTTTTAAAACTGCAGGTGTAAATAATTTTTGAATTTTTTTGCCTGAAACACTTCTTCATAATTATTGACGTGTATTCCATTGCAGTTATAAAAATGGCTACACCTTTTGAAGTGTAGACATTACACCTCAAAACGTGTAAATTTTGTAACGATTTACACTTCGATTTTTAACAGTGTAATTGACCGCATAAAAACGAGGTGAAAGGAAATAAGGAGGATAATGGTGTAGTTCAGTAAAGGTGTAGTTCATTAAGATTTCAAAAGTCTTCGTTTTTGTCAACATCAAATAAAGATGTCGACCGGATGATAGGTTCTGGGACTAGCACTCTGTCCCTGAGACTTCTTTGGTAGTTTGTGTTGTCAAAAATAGCAACAGCAACTCTTAATTTGAAACAAAATGGGTGTTATTTTCTTTGTAATAGAAAAAAGACTTCAATGAGTATTCAAACGTGATATTTATTCCTGAGTTGTCTTTGAGAAAAATTTAATTATCTTTATTGCAAGTCATTTTCAAGATTAACAACATTTTCATTCAAAGGGATTCCGGAGAAAGGTGTGGAAATTTGTATGCCCTGCAATTATAAATGGAAAAAGATCAAGACTGTTTGGTATCTGAAAACCCTGAATTGAATAGCTAAATATGATATGATTGATGGTCTTCGAATAAACATTAAATTTGAGAAAGGCGATCATGTTTGTGAAGCATGCGTAATGGCGATGGATTCTGATCATAGAATTATGAGACTCCTTGAACTTATTCACACGACTAAACAACTACTTGAGATGGAAAACGCTACCTTCTCAAATTCATCGACAATTATATACTCATTTATCGGGTTCATACCTCATGAAATCAAGAAGTATACTCAAAGAATTAAAATCCATGACCACAACTCAATTGGGACTTAAAATTGGTCATATCCATTGTGATAATGAAGGTTAGTATATTTCTCAAAAAAATCTGAAGCTCTGTGAAAAGAAAGTTATCTTACTGGATCCAATTGCCAGATATACCCCGTAGCGAACGCATGAACAGGACTTTGATTGAAAGAGCAAGATCTTTGGTTTACGATGCCAGATTGTCTAAAAATATGTGGTAAGAAGCTGTATTGAAAGCTACTTACATAACGAACCGATACCCTACTAGTAGTTTGGAATCTATGAAAAAAGGTTCCTATTGAGATGTGGATATGGAAGAAGCCGAATATTTAAAATTTAGAAGTTTTTGGAAGTCGAGTTTTTACTCACATCCATTGAGAAGACAAAATGGATTTAAAATTAGAAATTGGCATTACTTTTGGGTACAGATATTCAATTTTTAGCCCAAACAAGAGGAGTATTTTTTTAAGAGATGTTTGATGCAAATATTGTTTCAAATTCTAACTGATTTCGCGTTGACAAAGGATATACTTCAGAAAGAGGTTAAGGAATTTTTGGTATACCAGTTTCCAATTCTCATGAAGAAAGTATTATTTCAAATGACACAATACAAGAATTTCATCAATGAATAGAGCAGTCATCGAAACCAACGCTTAGAAGAAGAATTAGCATCAAAAATTCCGTTTTTGAATAAGTCTTATGGTTCTCCAGTATTATGCATGGATTTGAATCAAATGGATGAATGAACAGCATTTTTAAACGATTTCTTATTGAAAAAAGACATCTGATGGAACTGTTTGCAGGGTAAAGTATTCAGCTTGAAACATTCTCCATTGAAATTGCTGAAACTTTAACTAATATGAAAAGTCAGAAAGACTCAAGTAAAATTTTCTGAAGGATTGATGAGTCCAAATTAAAGTTGGTCTACATCAGTACCGAATACCAAAAAGGTGATATGATGGCGAAGGAGTTGTTCTTCAATTTTTAAGGCTTTATTGGAGTTAGATTTATAGGTGTAGAAATGTATTTTTTGGGTTGATAGATTTGAGTATATATAATAGTGTCAGAAGTAGCTTAGCGCAAGCTTAATAGTCTTAATACACCATTATGGATGGATGTGTATTTGAATGCGTAAGTGGATGAATAAAATTGACTTCGTTAATTTATGTTTGGTTGTCGATTATTTTAAATGTAAATGCAAAACACAAACAAATCTTCTGATGTGATCTTGGACTGCATCACTTGCTTTATATCTAAGTCATTGTCTATTTTTTCAACTGTTTCTTTTAAAATGATATGGGTAACTTCTGGTTTTTTCGAGATCGGTTCATTTATCTTCTAATTAGTATTGCTTGTTGTTGTAAATCATTAACATTTATTTAATTGAATTATTTGTTTGTAATGAATATTAATAGTTGTTGTCTTCTTTTTTTTAGGATTAGGGAGATCTTGACTGATATTAATGATAATTATTTTCGACTTTTCAACTTAAAGCCTTCCGCTAAAAGAAAATTGTTAAAGTACCGCTGCACTAATAATGATGGATGATTACAAAACTGACCTTCACCACTTCATATAATAAGTGTAAATTACTTCAAAACAAAATTGCCTTTCATAATCCATCATACAACACAAAAGCAAAGCAATCAACTGGAAAGGGGCAGATAATTATATAGCTTGGGCCACAAAATAGAACCATTCCAAAATATTCACGAGTAAATTATAAGTGCAATGTAGCGTAAGAACTTAAGATAACACGAACCGAGTGCTACAAGATGTCCTAATAAATTATGAATCAGTTGAATGAACAAATCCACCGTGAATATAAAACAATCACAAGACTCACACAATTCTCAAAGACAATAAAAAACTACCAGACCAGAACCGAAAAAATCTATATTGTTTCCAAAAAGGATAACATAAGGATATCACATCAAGGACGATTCTTTTATCATCACAGCAAATATAAACAAAAGTCTACCTCAGAGACTCTCAAAGGGAGGAACGGAAAAGCAGGGCATTCCACAGCCAATAGCGTTTTAATATTTCACGCACATCAACATCATCATCAGGACAACAAGGACTCGTTAGTTAGTTAGTTTCGTCCACTCGCGTTTTTTACGCTTTGATCCTTATGAATAATCTACACTCTTCTTAAATAATCAACTTCTCTTGAATTTTTAAAGAGTCAGTAATTTCGTCCTCGTGACGTCAAAGAGGAAGACAAAATCTCCACCTTCCGGTTTAGTTTTACGAATTTTAAATGCAAAGGAAAACTAGAAATAGCCAAAAAACCTACCTTTTTCAAGAAAATTATTCCGAATTCACAGAAAGTATACTTTTTTATCACTAATTTCAAAACTTTTTATGATTCTTCCACTTTTTTCCTCTCAACAACAATCAAAATCGAAGCGAGTTTTCTTCTCCCTTCTGAACACCCTTCTTCACTCCCGACCTAAGTTCACAGAAAGAATCACTAAATTCACTGGAATATTCACTCCGACGGCGACGGAAAACTCAATGACCAACTCTGCTGAGAACCTCCGAAACGAATGAACAGTTCACAGAGAAAGTTGTCCTTTTTTAAAGTTCTCTTTCTTCTGGAGAAATGAGCTTTATGGCTCTCTTGTCTGGCAGTTGGAGGGAAATTTTTCGATTTTCCACAAGAAAAGCTCTTTCAAATTTTTCATTCATTTCTATGATTCTCTCTCCAGTTGTAAAGTTTTTCCTCGTTGTCTTTTACTCTATGGTTTATGGATTCTGAATAGTAAAGCGGCATCTGTGTCGGGTGGGGTTGTTTAGGAATGGATGGAGGGGTTGGTTGGTGGAGTCGTTGGGGAATTCATTGTTTTCATCTTGTTTAAATAGTATTCTATGGAATATGTTGCTTTGAAATTTGGTTTTAAAGTTTGAGGTGAGATTTTGGTTTTCTTTAAAGAACTCGTGCTCTTATTTATAGTTGAAAGAATTTTAACAAAAAAAACAGTAATGAAAATAAAATGTTACTATGCATATCTAATATAATAAAAAACGAATTCAAGGATTATTATAGAAAATCAATAAAAAAAAGTAAAATGCAAAATTTAAATAGAAAATTATGCAGCTGAAAGTTTCCGTACATTCCCGATATTTGAACTCCGTAAAAAAATAATTAATGAAGCGGTGCAGTAGA
>JXPG01061099.1:1124-19882 GCA_001015175.1 Megaselia abdita | reverse complement strand
CACTCGTTAAAATAGCAGACAGTTCATCACTGACTCTATTCAGAGGAAGAGGGATAACTAACAACACTGATGTATAAGAGCGTCTAATAAAACACATAGGAAGCAAACATTCCTTAATATCACTGCTACACCTTGAGTCACCTTAGGCGTGACGTCATATCACCCCTTCTTTGGCGGCTAGTGATTAGTGAAATTTTATAAGAACTAGACAGCCTAAGGCTATATGCTATGGATTACGTAGATGGTATTGTTCTCTCTTCACTAATAAACTTAAATGGGAATGAAATCTATTAGAAACCTGGACAATTAAATGTGGACTGGATGTTAATACAGACAAGTCTGAACTGGTGTTTTGTATCCATGGGCTGTGGAAGATTGTTCACGTTGAAACTCACTCTGTAAAAATATCATACAGACTACCTGATTACTGTTCGGTATTCCAAGACGAGATCCTCGTTTCATCTTCAAAGGGAGCAAGCATAATTGAAGGCTTGTGAAAAGTTGCTATCTGCGTCGTTGGGTACCAGAAATTTCCAAACAGACCATGAAAGTACTGAACTACAATAGAGAGACGATAAAAAAATTGTATTGGCTTTCATTTAATATAGGAAGACACTCAATGAGAATTGGAATCACACAAATTGTGCAGGAGGTGGACTCATCTCTAAGGAGACTGACATGCACCTATGGTGTCTTTGACCAGCTCTGTTTGGAACACGGCGTCAATACTTCGGTGAATACTCATTTAAAGTTTTTTATCAGAGGCTGGAGAGGTCAATTTTTATAAATTTTCTTTCCTAACTAAAATTGGATGGTTGAGATAAAAAATAAAAAAAACAAAATGTCTGCTCTCTCAACACCATGAAACTCTATGAAATGATTAAAAACGGATACATTCGTAGCTAATTTAAATTGCGTTAGTCTACTCATACCTCTTTCAAACCAACAACATTTTTGAATACTTTTTGCTACTTGTTAGAATGAGGACATTCTATACTATATTGCATAAAAAACGGTTTTATTTGTATACCAAAATAAAACATTAAAAAATAATCAAACTAATCAAACATTTTCCAAGAATATAAACCTAAACAATTCAAACAACAAAGACTATTAAATACTAACATTTATTTTTATAATTAAAAATAATTTTATTATTTTATTTAATTTACATTTCGATTAAAAGATCAAAATTATACAAAACCGAAATTCTTTGATTTTATGGCAAGTAATAACTTGTTTTTTAATATACTTTTTGATGAGTAAATAGGTATGTATAATCTTGATATACAAGTATTTGCTGTCGGTAAGTGCGCATCATCTGCAGGTCTTATTGTAACCGATGGTAAAGGTTGAAAACCTTCTTCAGAAGCTGGTAATGCAGGAGATCCCGTCCAAAAATAAATCTGAAATAATATTTTGTTTACTGCATTATAAATTATTATACGCTTTTAAATTATAAGACTAAAAAATATATTTTTTTAAAAATTCGTTCTCCGAAATGATATAAAACGTGAAATTGATGGTGGGTAATAATAATATTCCTAGTCGCCGTACCCATTATGGTATGAACGAAAATATTATAATATATAATAATATCAGAATAGTAAGCTTCGATTATTATACTACTCAAAAGCAATAGGTTTGGACGCAAGTAATTTTGTTTCAGAAATTTTAGACTTTTACTCATTGTAACTTTTAAACCGCTGAAGATAGAATGATGGAAAAAAACTGATCTATTTACTCCAACCGATTTCTGATTGAGTGATTGTTATCATTTCACTGCCGCGTTTATAGCTCCGCGGTTATTCGGAGCAAGTCTTTTTCGATTTTGTGAATCTGTCCACGATTTATGTGATTTCGTGGTTTTAACTGTTTTTTTGTAATTTTTCGGTTGGAATGTCAAATAATATTGAGATAGAAGTTATTTGCGTTGATTTTTGAGCAAATATCGTTTTTCCGTTGAAAGTTACATGTAATATTCTTATTTTGTTTTTATTATCATAATATAGTTAATCAAAAAAGATACTCAGTTAAAAATATTGACCGTAAATTAGTAAAGCTTAAAAATAATCAGCTGGGCCATATGTCTATGCAGCAGTACATACTTCTTATACCAATAAAGACGCTTTCAAATGAGAAAAAACCACACCTTAGGCCGCACGGAATAAAACCAAATCAAAATTAAAAAAAAAAAAAAAAAAACTACAAATATTTAATCATTAAAGTTAGCTTAGATCTATAGCACATCCAAACAAAAATTAAGAAAGTTATACAAGTAAAAGTGCATGTAACTCAATGCTCAGTTTTTTTCAATCAATTTGAAGTTATAAGTACAATGAATATTGTATGTAACTTTCAACAACGAAACGATATTTGCTCAACAAACAACGCAAATAACTTCTATCTCAACGCAAGGAACCACTCAATCAGAAATCGGTTGTTGTAAATAGATCAGTTTTGTTCATCATTCTATCTCAAAAAAAAGTCCAAAATTTCAGAAAAAAATGATTTGCGTCCTAACCTATTGCTTTTGGGTAGTATTACTTTTATTTTTCATAAATAAAAAATACATATACTAGGTAGAGATAGAAAAAAAAAAAACAAATAACTATGGGAATTGTAGATTTATACTTTTACTAGTCGAATAGTAAATATCACGTCCGCTCTTAGTTTTTATAATATATTTTCAAAAGTACATATATTGAAGTTGTCGAGTGACCAGATGCTATAGTGTACGTCTATTGAACTCGTAGTTCCCTAGTTCGAATTTCTTTAAGTTCTGTGGTCATTTAAGAATAGTTATTTTTATTCTTTTCATAGTAACTGATTAGTGCTATTTACTATGCCTGTTCACCATCGGAATAGTAAAAATATCTTAAGGAATTGTAAAATGTAGTATTCTTTTCCCTGGGTGTAGTTATGGAAAGATTATTAAAATAAAATGAAATTTGAAATATTTGTTAATGATCTTTGACAACGGCTAAAATAAATTGTTACATATATATTTACCAAATCTTGTCTTTCAAACGGACTCATTTTCTCAATAATATTCCAAAACCATCTCTTGAATTTAATAAGTTTCTCTGATAACTCTTTGGATTCATCATTAAAAGTTGTATATGAAATAAGAGTAGTTACGCTTATATCACCGACGCCATTCAATAACAAACGTAAGTCCTCGGAAGTCAAATAGTCTAGCGAACCTTCAGGCAAAACATCGAAAACGCCGTCTTTCATAGCCTGTAATTAAATAAATATATATGTATATTATATGTGTATATAAAACACAATTTCTTACATCCAGAGCTTTCTCCTGTGATTTTACCATTCGATAAATTGAATATTCTCTCACATATTCTTGGATATTGTTAGCAGACACTTGAATATTTTTCCCACCAGGAGAAAGTTCAATACTTTTGCCACCTTCTTCTTTACTTAAATCAATTCTGCAACAATAAAGATTAAAATACTATTTAAAATGTTATTTAAATATACTCACGCAAAGTATAGATCCAATTTTAACAACGCATCTATGCCTTCTTCTGTTTGGGCCTCCATTACAAGTTGTCGCAATGATTCATACATTGCGGGATCGAAAAAAGCTAAATCATGAAAATGAATATCTCTACCTAGTATATACTTAAGAACTGATCTTTGCAAACTCAGTGGTAGTAACTCATTTTGAAGAAGACATATACCAATTAATCTTTAAACAAAAAAAAATATATTACTTTTTTTAAGTTCTGTATGTTTTACTTAAATAAATAACCTTCCAATGTTTCTAAAAGCGTTTAATCTTTCTGGAGTTCCTTGATTTTGACGAGGGCTATAAAATCCACATTTTCCAGGGCAATAAAACAGTGGAGCGTTATCTTCCAAATGATTTTGATCCAATATAACAACAGGCACAATTTTTGACATTTCACCTTAAATAAACTTACCAATAAATTTCTACAAATTAAATTAAAGTGTATTTCTATACCTGTTTCAGGTTTAGTTTTACTATTAACCAATTCTAAAGCTTCGCTCACTTTTTGTTTGAGAGCTTCTTCGGATGACAAGATCATTAATAATTGAGCAGGCTGAAGCTCTAATAACATTCCTGTTATTTTTGGAGCGTTACTCGAGTTTATAGCAAATATCTATAATTGAATTACAATTTCCAAATGTCATTATGCTTTTAATTCGAAGAAAAGACATATACTTGCCTTAGGATATAATCTATCACCAAGTTGTTGTAAGTTAATTGTCAAATGTTCATTCGAATTTGTTGCGGATGTAGCATTTTCTGCAAAAGAATTATGTAAGAACATTATCCTAAGAAAGGTTTTCTTTGGAGCAATTACCTGCAGTGGGCTGGAAAGGCTGAGCGTCATAACTTAAAGTTTTCTTGTCTTTAGACGATCTCCATAATACCTTATTACCACTCCCTCTTCGTGAGGTGTTAGCAGAAGAAATATCACCACATCGATTACTTGTACGGTTCCTGAGAATACTTGAAAATGACACCACATATTTAGTAGAAACGCCAACTTGTGCTGAATCTAAATTAGGTATATTATCGTTAGATAATAAAGCTTCAGCTATTGATGTGTAAAAACTTCTAGCTACTCCGGTTCCTTCCCCTGGTTCATCTTTAAATGTGACTTTCACTCTGTTGAAAGTTAGAGCTGGTATGTTAGGACGCTTAGTGTTATTTCCGAACTGAGTGTTGAGTTCTTTGAAAGTCTGAATTATTAAAGCATCTCTATTTCGTTCAATTTTTGACAAATTGAGGTCTCTTTGCTGGCTATTCCTTAATTTTTCCATAAACCTTCTAAAACGGGTTTCCTTAACAGGGAATCCTCTCAGCTCCGCTAAAATTGAATTAGGTTCTAGACCAACGTCCTCAATAAAAACTCTACCAAATAATTCTAAAGCCAATTTCCATCGGCCGAGTAATAAATTCCATGTTGGAGGATCTGAGAATGGATCTTTGAAAAAATATCCTCTTGGATAAACTGGTTCATTTAATAACGGTTTCTCGGTTTTCTGAAATTATAGAAAATCATATTATAGAAATAAAGATTCGCAAGAGCTATCAAAACTCCAAACAGAGGGATATAACCAATTTAGAACAATAACTCATGTCATGATTTTAAATAAAAGAAAATTAGCAAACAAATACATATTTCGAATGTCTGTTATTTGCTTTCTCCATTTGGAATAATTTAATATTTTTCAAATCTAACCGGATTTAAATTTGCGACAGGTTCAAAACCTTCTCTATTTACAAGCCACGGCATGGCCAATACAAAGAATTGTGTTGCGTTTGCACGAATTTTGACTGAGCTGTGTAAGTAGATCAAACTATTGTGATATTTAGGTTTTATGGATTTTATTGTGATATGTTTTGAAATATGTCTAAGAGGCGATCAGATCGAAAAGTAATGTAAATAAAAAAAAAAGTAAGAATCAACTTAAAACGATAAATTCGTATATATCAATGCATCCTGTTGTTTTTGACAGCTTTTTTTTTTTTTAATTACCTATTGAAATTATGCTAAAACGAAATAGCAAGGTCTAAAATGACGCTATGACAAGGTTTTTGTTTGTTGGTATTTTTGTTTGTGTCATTGCTTGTTAAATATAGAAGGTTTAGGATAGGTCTGTTTTATATTATATATTGGAGCTGAGCACATAATTAGTGTTTTCCTTACCATTAATTTCGGATGAACTATAACGCTCTTCATTTTATTTAATATAATTTTTGGTCGTTTACTTGCGCTACATTCAGCTTGTCTCATGTCAGTCATTTGACAGTCAAATGTATTCGAATTGCCTATAATATTTGAAATTGATAACAAATAATTATATGATAAATAACAAAATAATTACCACCACCGGAGCTGGAAGAGCTAGTAGCTATAATTTTGTTGTATGTCGCTGATAGTCCCAAATATGTTGGTGGTATTTGTAGTAAAGATTTTTGTTCCATTGACTTGTTTTCCTGACAAGTGGTTGTAACTGGCAAAGGTATGTTGTAAAAAAGCTCATCTCGCTTGGAATTAGGTTGTAAAAGATGCGGCTTATCCGCTAATGGCAGCGCGGTTTCCATTTGTATTTGAAATACGTCTGGTGATATACAACCCAAGCTTAGTGTAGAATCGGTCCTTTTGAAAAAGGAATCCGACTTATACAAGTTTATATTGTCTGTGCTGATAGTTTTTCCTTGAAGTTGTGCTCCTTCCAAGTTTTTGTCACTGTAGTCTGGCTCATAACATTGTTCATTTAAATCTCTCATATAGAATATTAAGCTGTCTAAAATATAAGCAACATGTTTTAAAGAAGTGACATCAAGAACAGGCAAAGAGTCTCTATGCTCGGATGTATGACTTCTCATCAATGATAAACAATATGTGAAAAAATCCCGCTTGACTGCATGTAAATGTGGTGTACCTAATGAATTCGAAATAGTCTGGGACGCATTTTGTGAGTTTAATGGATGGAGAGGATGTGTAGGATCAGTGCAATTTGTGAGCTGTGCTCCAAACTTAAGTTGAGCTTCTGTGCTATCCATAACAGCAAACATCCAGTCCCATGTTGGTTTTAACTTTATTTCTATAACCTTTTGAAGCTCGATAACTTCTTCGTGAGTTACATTGATGTTTAAATGATCTGGAGGTATATTAGATTGTTGTTTTATAACATGAAATAGAATTGACATTTCTCGTAGTATAACTCCGAACGCTCTGGCCAAGCTACTTGCAGTCGTACACATAGTATTTGATTCTGTAGTTGAAGTCATAGCTGTGTTTGATGGAGATGGCCTTCTCAAAGCCATGGGATCAATGAACACTAAATTAGATCCAGTCGGAATGCGGACTGATGACCTTGCTGTTTCTCTATTTCGAATAGCCCACTGCATGGACTGGGGAGCATTTATTGTTCTTTGATTGACATTCGCACTTCTACGTTCTAATTGGTCTTCTCCAAAATACACATCGTCTGAATTTTCGTCCGTTTCACCTTCGTCACTTCCATCTTCTTCTGGAGGAGACGAATCGCCTGATTCATCTTGATATAAAAACATTGTTCCACCTTAAAAGAAAATTAAAGTTACGAACATTTGTGAATGAGTACTCAACAAGGCAACCTGTATCTGAACCAGCTGTAGCACCTGTCTGCTCACTCCTTTGACCTTCTTGATTGCTTTGGTTATCATCCGAGTCTGAATCTGTTTCTGCTTCGTTGAAATTATATTCAGTGTCACTTTCTTCATCTTGAATAAGCTCACTATTCCGTAAATTATCAGCTTCGTCTTCAGTTTGCATTCTAGATGCACTTTCTGTGGCTCCTCCCATTATTTCTTGGGAATTTTCGGTATTACTTTCTAAAGCATTGTTCTCGTCTACGGTTATCAATCCATAATTAAGAACACTTCCGAAATTCGTGACGGTTTCGGGTTCAACTGGGCTTTGAAATGCACTTTCAACATTAGGAGCTAACGGCTCTACACTAAAAATATCCTCAGAGTTCTATATAAAAGAAACATAAAAGAATATATTATCTCTATTTTTATAAATAAGTGAAGTATTTATGTATTACCTCAGAAAAGAATATTTATTGTATTGCTATGCAAATAGTAATGTTCAAATTACTATGTGCATAGAATTTTTCGGTTTTAAATAAAATTGTAATATTTACTTCGGAATTATGTTTTACTACGTCGAATAGTAAAAATAGTTTTAAATATATATAAGAAATAAATGCACTATTCGCATCGATTCCTATCGGATAGTTTTCGCTGTGAATACTATCGAAATAGTAAAATGTACTACGAAAATAGTGAAAATTACTATGATTGTTACTATTTTCGTGTTTGTACATTGTTGGAATAAGCAGTCCCAAACCAAGAGCGGTAGGTGTATTCAATTCCCTGTTACAAAATCCTGCACCCTGCTGGGATCCTAACAATACCCGGCTGAAGAGTAAACCCTTCAAAGGAAGGCCCACCACTCGGGTAAAGTCGCGAGTAAGAGCCATACCAGAAGGGAGGATCTACGACACGCCAACTTCTTCCTAGGGAAGTACTAGGAGTCAATTGTGAACGATAGAGAGCCGACACGTAAGGATCTGGACCAAGAGCCTTTTACTTCTGGGTCAGGTATGAATAAGCCCTCTGGCGATGGTACAGAAAAGAGGAACCGGTATCACGATGCTTCGGGTAGAGGGGAGGAGAAGAAGCAATGCCTCGACGTTACTACATCTTCGCGGAGAAACGAGATCAAAAGAGTGGAGGTAAACCATTCTAAACGCAATGGCTCAAAGAAAAGCGATCAAGGCAGGGTAAGATTTATCGATCAGATGATCTAAACGAACTCCTGAAGCAGGAGCTAAATGTTGCCATCGTGAATAAAAACGATACCGACCTACGTATCAACTCGGACAAATACAGGGTTGAAAAGGGTATTATGAAGGGACTCTTTGAGTGGATAAAGAGTCATTCTTCACACAGTGCCCCCATTTTCAGTTCACAGGAGCGCTTCAGAGTTCAGGGGATACATAGTGATCAGCTGTGATTATCAGGATCGGTGAAATTCCCTAAGTTCCCTGCCGTTGTTAATATGGCCAGTCCCTGGAAGGATTCCAAACTGGAAGCCCCTGATCTATGGGAACTGTGATGACGAAAGCATTTGTCAACATCCCTCTATCTGTTGATGATAAACAGTTAGACAGGGAGATCGGCGAGATGAGGCTCACGATACCATTGGCTCAGATCGACAAAACACTAACCTTCGGCACTGATGATGTGCGGGTGGACACCAGCAAGGAAGGTCTAATAACAGATAAGGATAAGGAGGAGTCTATAATAGAGCAAAGGACGGCTCGCATCCGGATGTTCCAGCTGATAGAATCTTCAATGTTAGTACAAATAAATCTATCTCGACGTGATTCTGCGTTGTAATATGGATAATAATATTAGAGCAAACTGGAGGGTTGCGGAAGAGGACCCCTTCAAAACAGGGGGGGGCTGTTGTGCGGACTATCACATTCGGGACTCTAACTTCAACAAGTCGCTCAGAATGCCAGTTTTCTGCACGGTCTTTCAAGGCGAAGTATACTCCATTAAGATGGCTTGTGCGGCTTTACTAAAGCTAGCAGAGGACAACCTTTTTTTACTGACACGGTCCTCTGCGGCTATCTGTGTAGACAGCCAAGCGGCGATAAAATCCCAAGACTCAGTCTCAACTACTTAAATTCTGTTAAAGAATGTAAAGAATTACTAAATGTTAATGGGGACCAGGGCATTCGAAGATTCAGGCAAGGATCAGACCTCCACATTTCGTGGGGAGAAAAAGTGCCTATTCCCTAAAGCGACAATCAGGGATAACCTAAATGTGGTTTAAGATAAATAATTGATTAGATCGTGCTACGATCTGGAAATATATCTGGACGATCTTTGGGATCTTTTGATAAGAAAGCTTCAGCTGTCCTGCTGGATAAAAGCAGTAACTACGTAAGGAGAATTATTTTCCTCGCAACATGCCACTGGAGCAGTGGCAGGCAAGCACGTAGAATAGGTATTAACAATGGGAATAGTAATATTTACCGCGAAAATGTTATAAAATGTTGGATCACTTATAAACTGTTTGATGCACCCTATATAGTTTTTGGTGCACCTTATACATTTATAATTTCCTATAAATTGTTTGGTCTTTTTTATCACCTATAAACTCTTTGGTACAACCTATAAAGTTTAACGACTGTGTTAGAGGTACCCTTTTATTCTATCAACATCTATAAGATAATTTTTTGCTAAAAATTCTAACGTGTGCACTCAAAAAAAAAATCACACAAGTCGTGGGAGAGTCGCGAGGTACTTTTTTGTTTAAATTGTTCAAAGTAAATATTTCTGTTTTTTCATCATTCTATATTCAGCGGCTTAAAAGTTAAAACGAACAAAAGCCTTTTGGGTCCTAACCCATTGTTTTTGGGTAGTATATATATCTTTTTGGTCTAAAGCTGTTTGTTAAACTCGATATTCAAAGCCAACCAAACAGTTTCAAAAAATGTTTGTTTTTGTAACTGCTCGTAATAGAACCTTCTCAAATTTATTATCTTCGGAGGTGTTACTTGAATAAGAAATTTGTTTTTAGAAATGTTTAGTTATAACATTTTGTAACATGTAATGTTAGGAAAGATTTAAAATTTAAAAACAAAAATTCAAATTGTAATTTTGAAATCATTAGCATTTGTTGGGATATCTTTTTGAATTAAAAATATTAAAACAATTTGAAATAATGTTTTATAAGTTTTGAAATTTTAAATCAGTTTTCAAAGTAAATCAAAAATATTTAAAATAAATAACTTACATCTAGGTTAGACGATGACATGGCAAATGGAGCTGTTGGACGAACTACACCTAATCTTACTGGAGTGATTAATGAATCAGCTGTTTCACACAATTCAAGGATTGCTAACTTATGCAAAGTTTGAAAAACTCTTAAGCAACATTGAATGTGTTTACTTGAAGCAATAGACCTAAAAAAATGTATTTAGTAATAAAAAAAAATAAAAAATTGTAAACATACCCTTTTTTTTTATCAGGATTTGGAGCTTTTTCAAGATTGAAAATAACATATACCCTACAAACTGATCTCAAGAATCGATTGACGACCAATTCTGCTCCTTTAAATTTTTCATCCTCCGAATTAGTCAAAGCTTTTACAAGAGTTGATAAGAGAATGTCAAGATGTTCGACGTTACACTTCACAAATAAATTGTGAGTGAACTTATCCAACAGTGTAGTCCCACTTTGATTTTTCATTTGCACATCATTATCACTTAAATTTTTCTGATCAACTTCACAACCGATCATAATCATTGATTTCACAGCAGGCCAATCCCAAAGTAATCTTTCTAGAGCTCTTCTTGCAAACCGAGGTGGTTCAAGGTCATGATCTGGCATATCTTGTTCAATCTCAAGTGAAGAACTCTTTCTTGATCCACTACTAGTGTTGCTATTTCGTAAACGGGAATTGGCACGGTATTGCCTTTGCTCTATCATCTGCCTTCCAACAGTTTGAATTAAAAACAATAAAATTGATTCACCTCTGGAGTTGCATTTCGTTGCTAAATCTGTACTTGAAATTATTTTGCAAAGTAAATCGAATCTAGCATTTTGATTTCCCGCAATTAAAGCTTTGCAACGACATTTTTCCCAACAATCACAGTAGGCTGTTGGTGATGTACGCTTAAGCTTGCAATCATGTCCTTTATGACAAACTCTTGCACACTCAGTACAACAACAAAGTGTACCAGTTAAACCACAGGTTTTACATTCAAATATATTTTGATTTATGTGATCAGCACCAGTCCAGGTAAAAGAACAAGTATCATTGTAGCATAACACATGAAGCGGACATTGATCAGACGATGATGAGCTTGGATATATCATTGATTCTCTCATGGACGCATCTGTAGCGAACTGCTTTTGAATAACGGAGAACAAAGTTAGTGCGGCTTCATAAGCACGACTCGAAACTGCTATCATAAATGGAGTTTGCCCTTGTGAGTCTCGTTCCGTTAGCAACTGCCCCAAGAACGGCTTCAATGATGCATTTTCACAAATTAATTTCAAAATATTAAGAGCATTTTCTTTGCGTAAGTTTGGTTCCGAATAATATTCAGGAATATTTGGATTGTCTTTGCTTTGCACAGTATCTACATTTGCAGTCCAGAACGGGGTATTGGTTGATGATTCAACAGGTTCATTTTGAGAATATCGAACGTTATTGTCTTGATCAACAACATTAATTAACCTATTCATCATTTCCCTCAAGCTAACAGTTCTACTCTCTATATTGTTAGGTAGGGTGTTAACGTCGTTATTAGAAATTGACACTTGAGTTTGAGATCTGTTGAATAGATTTTTATCTGTTCTTTCTTCGTTGTCCTTGTTAGATGTTGGAGAGCACATGCAGACACAAACGTGAATCAAATTTCTAGCACCATCACATTTTTCGTTAATTATTGATTGTAAAAGATTTTTATCGTTATCAAATTTTGATAAAATTGTTGTAAAAGTTCTTACATCGCACCTTAATATTGCTGGTAACAAAAGCTGAGCATCAGTTATCAAAGCAATCAATGAAAATCGATTTTTCAAATCATTGGGGTTTAGTGATATTAATGTGGAAGCAAAATTTTTGATGGGTGGAAGATCCAAGTGGAAAGGTTCTCGTAATGAGTCTGTGCAATCCCTTGCTATAGGGTAAATTGTTTGGTTACCATCTCTCAAAATTACAACGTTATTATCCGATGGTTCATTCAAGCTAATTAGAGATATGTTATTTGTTGATTGTCCGATGAATGAAGAACAATCTGATGGAATTTGTCGACTAGATTCAATTTTGCATTGATGTAAATTGTATACTCCATAGTACAATTTATTGTTCACCTTAGATATAGTATGAATACCTTTAACATCAACACAGAGAGTCAAGAGCTGGAAATTTATAGTATCTGACGATAAAGAAATTTTTTTAGGTGTCTTCTGAAAAACGTCATTGTTTTTTGAGCTGAATTGAGATTTAACCAGTTGAATATCGTCGATTTTTAAAAGTCTACAGTTTTGCCAATCATCTTCTTGAATTCCACAAATCGAAGGAAAACGGACTGCAATATAATCTCCGTCTACTTTCAAAACTTTGCCTATGGGACCGTACTTATCTTCAACAAAAACAACTTCCTTAATTGGCCATAGCTCTTCGTCTTTGCGTTCATCATTCTCGTCACGATTTACAAGACGCTTTGACCTTTTAGTCGAGCTTGCACTTCCAGTATCACTGCAAGTACTTGAAGCAGGAGATGGTGGTGGGGGCATATCGATTCTATCAGCATTTTCTTTTGTAGGTAAGTTATGAGTAGATTTACTAGATATCCCCATATATTGAGAGTGGCTTTCTTTCTCTATATTTGGTTTTTCAATATTACTATAGAAGTTAGACAATATTTTAAAGTGACAAATATCATCGAAATCCCAAGCTGAATTTAAAAGTTGTCCGATCTTAGGTACTCCTCCGACAATACAAAATCCGATTGATCCTGACTGGAAAATAGGACATTTCTTCATTATAACTTGTGAGCCTATAACAATTTCATCTGCATTGAATTTGTTAGTTTTCTTAGTCTTGTTTTGATTTTTTTCCCAAATAAATTTCCTGTGCTCGAATGGGTTTATGCCCCACCAATATAACATGTTTGATTCTGTTCGTACAACTGTATACAATGGACATGAATGAATAGAATATATTGGATCCATTGTAAACTCCGGATAGCTAGTGGCCACTTGATCCATTTTGAGTCCTAAGGTTCCCAACGTATCATCATACCACGTAGCAATTTGGTTTCCCTCGGTACAAACTGTACATCTTATTATATTAGCAGAAATATGTAAAACCTTATCGCTCAAATTCAAAGTAGCAGTTTTTGGATGGTATATATTTTGCACCTAAAAATAGTTAATTCAATCAAATCTCTAAAAATATGGTTTTTTGTTGTTATAAAATAAACTTGAATTGCCTAAAATCAATGTACGTTTTTACAAATTAATTTCATCTCATCAACTATAGCCGCATCGTCGGTTTATGTTATGTCCAAATGTATGGCACTAGTCTTAGGCCGAGGCCCAAAAGAGGCGTAAAATGAAGGCCTAACCCTGTACTACAGGCTCTTATTACTCATACTTCAACGGATGTCATTTTGAGCCAAATTCTGATGTTTTTTTTGTTCAAGAAAAAGGTTTTACTTTAAATACGACAAGAACTTCAAATATTTTTCAGTTGGATATCCTCAAGTCATCTTCTCTTGAATTTTCATTAACTCTGCTCTAATTTATAAAGATCGAACGTTAATTTAATAGAAAGCTATAAGATCTAAAAACACAACAACGAAGCAGAACAAGTTATCTTTCTTTTCATTGTTCTTTGATTTCAGGTTCGTTATTTAAGATTTCGGTTTTTTTAAATGTCGATTATTTGGTTTTCGATATTACTTGTGGATTTGTTCTTTTTACAAATCGATGTTGGTTTCCTTCAACCTTGGGAAAGATCGTAAAAAGAGTATTTTTTGTAAGTTTTATTCAGTGTTTACGTCTAGAGCATAAGGTAAGGTCGGGAAATTTATAGTTTTGATTTTAGAGAGGGAATATAGCGTTGAACGGTTAATCTTGAAATCGATTTCTGAGATAGGAATTGCTTCCAAGATTTTTAAAACCGCCAATTTTTTCACAATATTTGAGAAGAGGGATCTAACTCAGAATCGTCAGACTGGAAGGCGAGAGTTCTAGCACCTAAACCCACCAACTACTAGTTTTACTTCTACAGAAGGTCACAACTTAATGCTGACAATCTTTTTTGTTTGTGTTTAATTTCAATTTTGAATATGTTCAATATACATACTTGAAAACTATACCAAATTAAATATAAATATTTAGATATTTTTAAAATGTATATCACCCAATTAGTTCAACTGAGGTGTTTCATAGATACAGTGTCAGAAGTAATTCAGAGCAAGATTTTTAGTAGTAATAGACCATTAACCATCATTTACTATGAAAATTACATAGTATGTAAGCGTAAACACCACTGTATACAATGTCTGTCTCACCGCGTTAGTAAGAACAACTCTAGAAAATCATATTTTAAATCTACAAATTCTAATTTTAACTGACGGTTTCATTTTGAACAAATTGCATTATTGGGAATTATCATTGCTCAGAGAATTTACACAAAGTTGGCTAGTAGGAGAAGGAAAGATATCTCTTTGGTGTTGTGCGTGTTACTTTTCTGAGAAATTAAGACAATCTCGATTTTTTTCTATTGAATTTTGGAAGCCGAATTAACTAGTCGTTTTAATTAATTAATCAGTGGTTCAAAAGAACAATTATTTATTCTAGTATTTTGTATATCGTTCAGGAAAAGTGAGGTTTATACATTAAATTAAAAGTGAACATGTGATAATTCGCTTAAATAGGTTCCAGACAACCCTGAATGGTTGACACAAACCAAGCACGTGTCACCATTATCTAAGAGACTATCTTAAAGCTTTTACTATGCACATAGTAACAAAATTCTCACACTCGTCAATAACACCCATATTGTAATAGTAATTTAATAGCGGCGCCGTCACATTTTTTTCATTCTATCTATCTGAATAATAGACATATTTTGTATTCTCCGTAACACATATAACACAAAATGGTTTTGACAAGAAAACTAAATGTTAGTTATTTAAGTTTTGATAACCATTCTAATAGCTCTGTGATCGAATGTTAACTCAGGCTTTCCCTATAATTTTGTTTATCAATTTCATAATATTTTATTTTCTAAGAAAATTCTTTTTCATATTTTTTCTTAACTAAGAAAAATAATTCTTTAAGAATTATTTGATTGGAAATTGTCATACAATTTTTATATATTTTGATAGCTTAATGAGAAGAGAGAAAGTCTTCCGAACTAATTGTTCTAAGTTTAATTCTCCACACTTTTTAAAGAGTTTTGGTTACGCCGCTTGTTGGATGAGGATAGTGATTGTTTCTTACTATCTAAAATAGTGATCAAGAATAGTAATAATTACTACTCAGAATAGTAAGATCCTTACTATAGGATGGTAAAGCCTATATTTACTATTGGAATAGTTAATAAATATAAATAAATTAGAATAGTAAATATTACTACGAAAATATGAATATTTACTATTCTTCTTTCAGGGTGTACTGAAGAGAATTTATATCTCAGAAAATATTTGTTTGAATTTTCTTTGTTAGGTAAATCAACTTTGAACTGCAATTCCCGTTCCCCAAAACCATTGTATTTCTTTTCCCTTTCCTGTCGCTTTCCAGAGTGAGCTATTGAACTCTTTTTAAGCTTAATAATCAGTTGCCCAGTTTAAGATTTACGTTATATATAACCTGCTGACAATTGACACTGAAGCTCAGTCGCGATCGGGTTCTGGGATATCAGTCAAGCCCACATCATTTGTTAGGAAGAAATAACTATTATAACTGCTATATACTTATGATATGAATCTTAAAAATTTGATATGAACTTATAGACATTACCGATTTACTTAATTATAGAGGTTTATGTTTTCCTGCTACACATTAGTTGGTTAATAAAAAAATTATCGAGACTAAAGAAAGCCATTGTTATAAATTACCTAACAACGCTAAGGACTTTACCTCTTTTTATTGTCGAGATTTGAATTATGCCTAACATAGCTTGTAGAATACATGGGAATATTGGCAACATTTTTTGACAAATTACTTTGTAGTACTATTTAAAAGGGGTACTCACATCACATCGATAACAATCAATATCATTCCAACGCCATTGATGTAAATCCCCGTTTGTAGAAACCCCGATGAACTCAGAATATAGAGCTGCAATTTTTGTGAATCTTACTGGTACGTCTTTCTCTGGCCATGGTTGGAGTTCATCTGATATCCATAGCGGAGAGTTCTGCAATGCGTCTTTCTTTTTTGAGTCAGAATCCTTGTCCCATTGCATATCATCACGATTTGAAAGCCAACGTTTTGAGCCGTAACATTGCCTGTCTCTCCATCTACTAAATGCATCCCTTTCCGTAGTTACTGTATTAGATGATGTGTTAGGAACGTTGGGAGCTATATGATTTGAATTTGCAGTACTTTTAGAGTTCGAATTCGATGATGTATCTGTACCACTCGAAGAACTTTGAAAATTTCTATCACTGCGTATGCGGCTGTTGAATTATAAAACATAAAATTTTTATTTTTAATAATTTTTTTAACTTATGAACATTAGAATTTTTACATAGGGGAAAACTTGTGGATCTTGAAAGTCAACACTTTGTACACATTTTTCAAAACGGTAAATTTTTGAGTTTATCACAATTAATGATTAACTTATTCTTTAATGTAAAATTGTATTAAAAATTAATGGCTGTTAACTAGCACCTACGAACAAATGCAGTGCAGACATAACTACCACCTATAGTTCGTAATCATAGCGGGTATTTCACAATTTTTTTTGGTTTCTTACATAATTGAATGCTAACGATAAGGTTTTGTAGCACGTGCTGATACATTTAGGACAAACTAAAAACTTTTTCCTCGGTGATCAATTATACATTAAAATGTAAAAAATTAAATAAAAACTGTTTTTAAACCGTCTTAGAGCTTAAATCAGCTTTTGTACACTACAGCTAAGATAAAGCTGTTGCCTGTTCAGTTAATTTTATATTGATTTTAAGCATAATGGGAGCGAATGTCAACATTGGTAGTTACGACCTGGAAGTTGTGAAAAAATGTCATCTATTTGGATTCTGATGTGACATCCGAGAACAACATCAGTACGGAAGTAAGTGTGTTTATAAACACATTATTAGAGCATTCATCACATAAAGAAAAAGTTCTACAAAAGTTGTTGAGGATTTTGTTGGAAAAATTCCGGTTTTTATATTTACTAATCAAACAGTTTTCATATTTTGTAAAAAAAGCATGTCTTAAACTGCTCACATAATTTCAAAAAACAAAACTAAAAAAAAAACGAGGGTGTTTTTTAATAAAAAGTTTTATTACTGAAAGTTTTATAATTGAAAATGTTTAGAAAAGTGATAAAACCAAACTTTTTTCTTCTATTAAAAATAAGGTATTAGCTCTAAAGCAATACCAAGCAAGCTTTTAAAAAAACAATTCATGCGTGCAATTGAATTAAGGTTGAAGATAATTCTTTTTAATATACTAAATATTTTCTGGATTCAAAGAATATATATTTTTTTTTAAATATTTAAAATTTTTGGATTTTTTTTAATTTTTACTATAAGTTTTTGTTTATAGTAACTTATTATTAAATACTGATTATTAAACATAATTACTGTATAAATTCGTCCAAATCATGAAAAAAAAAAAACTCCAAATTCTCATTACAAAATAAACAAAAACTCTTTCAAAATAATCAAAACTCAAACAAAATCATCCAAGATCCCACAAACTATAAATTTGTTTTCCAAAATCATGAAAACTCCTTTTAGTCAAGGCGGATTAAGAGTACCGAAAAAACTGATATATACAGCGTTAAATTTTCGCGTAAAGTGTTAAAAGACTTGCTATGACGTTATAATTCAGGTTTTTTTAAATTTTGTTAGCTTGGGAAGGTTTTTAAAGATAAGATTTCTGCTTGGGATCATTAAAAATCCTTAAAAAAACCATAAAAAAATATCTTTTTTTACAAAAATCATGATCATCAAAAATCCTAACAAAATAATTTCCCAAAAAAATAAAAAAACATCATAGATCCTTGCAAAATAATGAAAGATCATTTCGTCTATACTTTTTTTTCTACATAAAAAAAGGAAATGTTTTTTAGCAATAAGTAAATTACACACATTAATTATTTTTATGGAGCTAATGGATTTAAGGTGTAAGGGCGAATGGTAAGCCGGTGAAACCTGGATAGCCAGAACTGCCTACACCTTTCATTATGGATCAAAACGTCGACATTCTACCTAATCGCAGGTCCCGTGTGACCGGGTAGACAGGACCTTTCGGATGTGGATTTGCAGTACGAGGAGGGATGAGGGAAAAGGTCCTAGACTTTAACCCTGGGAACGACCGTATATGTACCATCAGAATAAAGGGCATTTTCAACAACGTCGGAAAAGACGCGCTCTATGACCAGCTTGATAGGGTGTATGAAAGCTGCACTAACTATGACACGAAACTTGTGTTG
>JXPG01061096.1:367-15451 GCA_001015175.1 Megaselia abdita | reverse complement strand
GGAAAATAAGGTGATTGCCAAATTCGACTTTCGGTTGGTGACTTAAGTCGACTTTCATCGACTTCGGCTTATTTTTCGACACGGCTAAGTACCCTGTATATAAAATCTGTTTAATTTTTAAATTCTAATTTATTGTCTCAATATTATCATTCTTCTAATCCCATCCCAAACGTGAAGTTAACCTTCACGTAACGTCACGAAAAGTAGCCTATGCTGTGACTTTTTTTAAAGAATGAGTATACAAAGTTTGGTCTTAATTTGACTTGGATTTGCTCTTAAGGAACTCTCTTACAGACAGAAAGACTTAATAAAAATGTGTTAAAATGTTAGTGTATTTATAGATGTTCATATTCCAAATTTTATATCAAGGATATGCATAGATAAAATCTATTTTAAAAAAATGAAACGCTGAATCAAAACGTAATTCTATTCTATTTTAGGTAAACCTTAAACCCATTCCATAAAAACCAAAAAAAAAAAATACTTACAATACTTAGTGGACAGGATTTAGTAATATCATTTGATGGTGAATTTCGTTCTTTTGATTGTTTCATGGTTGATGGTTTGCTGAGTGGGCCGGAGTGGCCATTGAATGGCTTTCTTATTTTAGGACGGATTAGGCGAACTATGAAGCCATGTGCGTCCGATGTACTTAATATTCTCGTGCACGATGAGCTATTGTGTATTCCTACTAAATCTGTTGGTGGTTGTAATTCTAAAATTAGACTAGATTCTTTTCCGTCGCTCTCCACAAATAGTTCTTGTTGATGATTGCATATTGATTCAAAATGAGGTTTCAGTAAAATAGCTGCAAGTAGAAAACAAAAAAAAACACCATTCAACTTTCATGATAAAACATTCATTTCAATTACAGCTATGTCAATCATTCACCCGCACCTAACATTTTGTCTGTCTAACTTTTTGTACCTTTGTCCCATCGCACCTCCGCGATCCCATTATGAATAATTCTGAAAAGTTTTGTTCTCTCTTTGTTCTACCTTTGAAATGGTAAAATATATTCAGTGAGTCGTCATCAACGTCAGCCAACGGTAGCAATAGATTTTCCGTCCATGAAATTGACAGAATGTTTTACACAAATAAAAAGTAGAAAAATAAAAAAACATTGAAAACTCAATCGGAATGACCTGACCTGGATAATAGTCGCATGAAATGTCTCTGTATCCAATATCTTCCAACTGAATTTTTTCGCTTTGTCATGTGAAAGTTTTTCTAGATTTTCGAAATAGAATGCAATGGACCGTAAAAATAATGAAAATGTTCTCGTTCTATCTATCTATCCACTACCAAGACTTTATAATTAAGCCACTTTCACTTAACTCTAATCACTATTTGCTCTAATAACTGGTAGTTTGGTATAGCTTGGTCGTCAGAGTAGATATCTCTGCAGTCACACCATCATCATATCGTCCAACCAGGAAGTTCTCGTGTCTCATAGAGTACGTGTGTTCTTAACCGGTTGATTAGATTATGTCATCATTTTATGCTCAAGAGTTTTATATTCTATTTTATACTCAAATAATTATCAAAGGTAATACAAAGTAATCCGAACAACCCTATTAAATTGTCTTTTTTTGGTGGAACGGTTTTTAATGACTTTGCAAACATCTGCTGTTAACAATTCAATTTTAGTTATTTTCTTTTTTATACAAATTTTAACAAGCAACAGCTCTGCTTATGCAACATGCTGTATTTTACAAGCTGCTATTGAAATTAGTTAGGAACTTGCTTTTCGTTTATTAGAATAGTTCAATAAACTACTGTAAGTTTTTGAATCATTGGCTATGTCGGATTATAAAAGAGCGTGTTTAGTGACTTTGAGTTTTTTTTTTATAAAAGGCTTATGTTTGACAAATTGATGGGCTTTAGTTGAGTGGTGAGAGATGATGGTCGGTAATGGAATTATAGGCATGTGCGGACTTTCTAATTGTCGGCTTTTTTGTGCGTTTTGAGGGTGCGTTTTAAATACAATGATAAACTGAGATAGCTTCAAAGATTCTTAATTTTTCCTTATGACACTAGCAACAAAAATTAATTGAAATACACATATTTTACGCATTTTTTTTTTATATTAGGAAATTATGATTAAAATTCTGAAAGTTTTGCATTCAAGAAATCAAAGAAATGTAGATTGAATGTGAAAGGTTTTTGAGTGGAAACTAAGGAATTTTGTAAATTAGAAAACTCAGTGATTATAGTGATAATGTACCAAACATTTGATGGATGGTGTAGACTCCAAAATTACATTCTGAAAAAGTATTGTATTGCTTTAGAAATAATTTCACATTGGCTATACCACCTTTGATCGAAAATATTAATGTCGATTTTAAAAAGATCGAAAAAAAAATCGAAGAACACAAACTAAAAACTCCAATTTTAAAAGATCGAAAACGATTTTGATCGAAAACAAAACAATTGAAAATTATAACGTCGAAAACACTAAATTAAACATTAATAGACAATACAATATTCAAAAATATAATATTTCAGTTTATAAAGTTCAAAATTAAATCCCATTGTATTGCCCTTTAACCTCATTTAAAGATATTTATTCCCGTCTTCTGTTTTTAATTATAGAAGCAGAATATCTTATATTTCCCTTTAATAATCAGATTATAATTATTTTCATATTTTTAATATAAATCAAATTTTAAAAATGTTTTTTTTTTTAATTTTTGAGAATCTGAATTTATTTGTGAACATTTTTTTCATTCAATCTTTTTAAGAAAATATTATTTTTGAACTTTTCAAATTATATGAAGATTTTTCTTAAATTTTCAAAGTTTTTTTTTGCTTTTATTAGATTATTGCTTTTAAAATTAATATTTAACGTAGGTTTTTAATAAATTAAAAAACAAAATTATTTTTACAGAAATTAACAACTCAATATTGCAATATATGTTTAAAGAAAGTTCAAATTAGAAAATCAAATTAGATGATTTTAAGCTCGTAATTGTCTTAATAATCTTATCTAAACAAAGAAGATAATATTATACAAAAAAGCAACAAATTTTTAAGGATTTTGAATTGTGTAGGGAAAGATTTCGCTGAAAACTAAAGAATTTGTACGTTTTTGATTATATTTTGTAGATAGCCTTAAAATGTTGATAGTAGTTATCGAATTTTTTGAAGGATTTGCTTGAACTGATGTGCCAAATTTCATTCTTAAAAATCCCAGTGATTTACCCCTCGATATCGGTGAAACGCTAGAAAATCAATAAATCACATAAAGAAACATAATAGAAAAGATATATACCTCGGACAAGAAGATCGAGTGCGGATAATATTTGATGAAGTGGTGCAGTGACCAAGTTACAGCCTCTGGCCCACCCTCACCTCGAATAATATATTAGGAACCATAAAAATCATATTACGAATCAAAAAGTCAATAAAAATACATTTTGCTTGAGTTTCTCCTTTTCTACGCCCATATATTTTCAAAATTTTGACAAGGATTATAGGTATATGTATTTATATATTATTTATATATCCAAAATTATGTATCACACAACCCTGCACGGTTCAAGATAACGAAGTTATCAACATTTTGCTTTAGTTGACCATTTCCTACGTCCTTGTATTACCAACATTTTGATGGGAGTTTTTGCGTTATTAATACCTTCAAAATGTATTTATCACACGACCCTATGTGCTTCGAGATAACGAAGTTATGTACTAAACTAAACCATTTTACTTTTTGGCTTTTTTACGCCACTGCATGGGGGTTTGAGGGTCTCACCAGTACCTTAAAAACGCGGTATTAAACTTGAGAATCGGATAAGATTTGCTTAACTAAAATTTAATAAAAACTTAAAATGGAAGCTTCCGATATCGATATTTCGGTCTCAATCATTTGGTTTGGACCTTTTGATTTCGATCTTTTGGCATTCAATATTATGGTTTTCGATCTATGAGTATACCATCAGTTATCATACTTATAAGTTTTTATAATAGACATCCCTTGAATCTACTGTACAATAGGTTTTTGGATATTGCATTAAATAATTTGGATCTTTTGTTTCCAACCAGTGAAGTTTCCCATTTAACAAATTATTAACTTCTTCTTTAAGATAAAGTGCTTCACTCGAATTTCGTTTAACCCTAGACATCGTCTAAGAAAATCTATGATTCTGAAGATGATATTTTGCTTCTGCAAGTTTAATCTGATTTTGCTCGTTCTCAATCTACAAGAGCAAGAATTGGCTTATGCTGTGATGAAGAATGATGACTTTAATACCTCGACCTCTAGGTCATTTAAATTAAGGTGTGAATTTCTCTAAGATTGAAGATCTGCAATGTATATTTACTGCGCTTAAGATAAACATATCGTCAATGCTTACGCCAAGCACGAATCAAACGACAAAAGTTTCAGAACTTGTCCACTGAGATTGAAGTAGACCCATTGAAGCTTACTCGATTGGTGGTAGGAAGAATTTTCTAATCTTTGTTGATGACTTTTCGAGGAAGGTATATTCATTTACTTCCTATAATCTAAATCGGAAATAGCTGCATCGAAGACTTTTCGAAGAGACCATGGCACCGAATATTGCAACAGTGTCTACCGAATATTGCAGCAGATGTCTACAGAAATGAAGCCTTGTGGTATTTACATTAAACTACTGTCCCCTACACGTTCGAACAAAGCGAACATTCTGAGCGCATTAACATGACACTAGTTGACAAAGGTATTTGGTTGGTGTAGGTGCTAGCGCTCTCGCCTTCCAGTCTGACGATTCTGAGTTCGATCCTCAGTGCACACGTCAGAATTTTTCGTAAGAAATTTTCTTTCGTGTGAGTCGGATATACTACCTGACACCACCCTCGTCGTTTCGATGTTGATGAAATAAAAGGGTACCTCTAATACACTCGTTAAAATAGCAGACAGCTCATCGCTGACTCTATTCAGAGGAAGAGGGAAAACTAACAACACTGATGTAGAAAAGCAGCTGGTAAACAAATAGGAAGCAAACATTCCTTAATATCACTGCTACACCTTGGCTCACACCTCAGCTTTGGCTCGTTGTGTGATTTAGTTTTTTTTTTTTTTAGTAGTTGACAAAGCCCGTTTTATGATTGGCTATGACTCCGGAAGAGATGAGGTCTGGTATTACAAACATCAAGATGTTTGGTTATGTCGCTATGTTACAAATCCATAAGAGGAAGCGATATAAGTGGAATCCAAAGTCAGAGCGATACATTTTGATGGGTTTTTCCGAGATGTCCAAATGTCATTGTCTCTAAAATCTGAAGAAGCGAGCCATGTTTGTCAGAAGAGAGCTCACTTTTATGGAGTGTGAAATGATGAGAGGCACTGATGTCATTTCAACACCGGGAACCGTTTTCAACGAGCTAGAGTTTGTGGATGAATACGTCTTAGTTGAAGAGGGGGTACATTTTGAAATTTATGATCATGTTATTGAGAATGGTCAGTTACATGAAGACAAACCTCTGATTGTTGTGGCTGTGAATGAGCCAAGTAATGCTGATAAATCTGGGAATGATTAATTATAGTAATATACTTCCTTTGACGAAAACTTTAATGAAGTCGGGGAAATTATTTGTTTCTAACAGATCAATAGTCACATTTGTTTACATATTGTATTATTGTATTATATACTAGAAAAATAATGACATGACATCAATGTGTCGAATTAAAATTGGCTAGTGTAATATTTAACAGGTTCTGTAAATTTTCTTAGCAAATTAGAAAACAATCAAAATTTAAAATCAAATTAGCTTATATTTGTTTTTTGTTTTTTTTTTTTCAAAATATGATTTCTTCTTAAGAATATTTCTTTAAGCTTTGTCTGTTGACTGACTACTACAAACTATCATTCACTTAGTGACTTGGAAGAAGGTGACTAAATCAAAAGTTTGATGTCACATTTTATATACTCTAAAAACCAATTCTCCAAAACCCTAACAATAAAATCTTAAACCATTAAATCCTACAAATTACACACACCATCAAAAGTCTAAAGTTCTTCTCCATCAAAGATAATAATTCATCCAGTTAATAGCATTACGTCATCCATGGCTTTGCTAAATTGAACCAACATCCAATGATTCGAATCTAAAACACCTTCCAGCCTAAGTGCCCAAGAGCATAGTGAGTACACTGCATTGTATCAGTAGAGTATATATATATATATATATCCCACATGGGTTTTGAATATTCTGGTGAAATGGGAATCACATCTTTTGTTTGCTGGTTTTGAGTTTCAGTTTTTGTTTTTTCCATTTCAGGCAAAATAATAAAAACAAAATACAGATTTTATCTCCAACGGCAAAACATGTGAAGCTTTTTTTTTTGGGATGGCGATGGGGTCGTCATGTTGACTGGTCGTTCAGTTGGTTGACTGGTAATGTCTACGTGATTCATACGTTGTAGACAAAACTGATTTATACTGCACCCAAATGAAACTAGTTTTTTGTATTTTTAATTCGATTTTTTATTCAATTTTACGAGTTTTTTTGACGTTGATTTTTGATGGCGCTTAAATTATTTTATTGCGGAAAGGAAACATGACAGAAAACTTGCATAATTTATAAATATTGCATTTTTCATAGGTATATAGATTTTGTTAGAATCAATTATTTGATGGAATGTTGGAGACAGTCGTTGACGTTGGAAAGTGAAATGTTGGCATTGATAAATACATAATTAATACATAATTAATTTGATAATTTCTGTTCAAGTAATTTTTGAGCTACAATTGAATATTAATAATAAGTGTAAAAAGTATATTTATATTTTTGTTTTAAAATCAATCAAAAATGTCGTTTTAAACATTTTGTGTTCTTTTGTGTATTTTAAAGTTTTTAAATTTTCCCAAAAACGAAATAAAACAAATATTTTTTTTATCTAAACGTTTTCAGATACTTGTTCTGTGTAAAAAAAAAAACCAAACATTTCATACTTTTTAGAAAAGTATCTGAAAACTTTCTGATAAATAAAAATATTTTTTTTTTATTTTTTTAAAGAATTTTTTACTGGTCAGATAGTTGATCTGAAGGGTTGTTTTTGGATGGTTTTAGAAAATTTTATATTTTTTGATGTCTATATAATCTTAAGAAGCTTTCGAGTGTGGAAAACCAAACAGCAGATAATTTTTATGAACATATACTTTTTATGAACATTTTTGAAAAGTTGATGAAAATAGTCAATATTTTCTCCCCAGAACGAAAAATGTTGGGTTTCAAATTTACATTTTTCATCAACTTTTATCCATACTTTCGAAAAAGTATCTCTTGCTTGGTCTTATTGAATCAGAAGGAGTACTGGAAAACTTTTAGATACAAAAAATATTGTTTTTGTTTTTTTTAGGGAAAATGACCCTTCAAATCTTATCTGGCAGTTTTGCACTAGTCAGATACTAGATCTGAGGGGTCGTTTTTGGATGGATTGGGAAAATTAAATATTCTTGATGTAGATATAATCTTAAGTGTAGCTATCGAGTCAAGAAAACCAAACATCAGATACTTTTCATCAATATATTTGAAAGTATATGAGAATTTTTAAATTATAATTTAGAATTGAAAAAAAAAACTTTTTTTTACACTATACATTTTGCCCACTCTGTATAAGACAAACAAACTTTAACTTTATTTCAACGTTTAGTATTTGTTCTAAGTTTAGTTAATTTGACTACTTCAAATAAATACATACGACTGTTTCTACAACAACGACAATAAAAATAGTCACTACAATTTTATTAAATTTCCTACCAAACAAAAAAGAATGCATTTAACATGATTCGAACTCAGACCATTTGTATAAAAAAAAGAAATTATTTTACTATTTGTATTGAATTTCATTAAGACAATTTGAAATAGCAAAACGTGTTATAATTTCTCTATTTAGTTTAAGAATTTTCTACTACGGCAATAGATATTTTTTCAATTTCAATTTGATAACAATGTTTTGTAGTGAGATTCACTACTTCAATTTGTTGATTTGTTGCATTTCTTAATATTTTTCTTGTCGTGGAGGCTTTCATTTTTATAAATGTTCAATACACACTAAAAAATACCAAATAACAATTTTCTTTTCTGGAATTTTTAAGCCTAGTTTTATTTTTATAGTTTTAGTCTTAAATTTTCAATGTACGAAGATTTTTAATATTTTTCACTGTTTTCTTGTGC
The DNA here is from genome assembly GCA_001015175.1 of Megaselia abdita. Classification (NCBI taxonomy): domain Eukaryota; kingdom Metazoa; phylum Arthropoda; class Insecta; order Diptera; family Phoridae; genus Megaselia; species Megaselia abdita. The sequence goes on along the minus strand of JXPG01061096.1, from coordinate 7,288 downwards.
TTGTTATAAAATGTTTTTTGTTACATAAATATACTTATTTTTCATCAATGATTTTAATTATTATTAAGCTTTCGAGAACTAAATTTTTTATATTTATTTATATATTTTTTATTTATTTTGTATTTTTTATTTTAATATAGGTTATCTTTTGTTTCTGAAGCTTTTAGCTTCCTTGTATTTATTCCAAAATAATATTTTATATTTATTTTTAAATTATTTTTTTTTATTATTGAGGGTATTTATTGTTTTACTGAAGCCGAAGGAACATATCATTTCTCTATGTTTAATTTTATTGAAGAGTATTTATTATTATTCATACTATTATTGCTTTAACTCTTTTTTATATTATAAGGATAATTATTTTAAGTATTTTTCTTTGTTTTAAAAGTGTTTTCACATTTTGTAAATTTGTTTACTTTTATACATACTATTCTTTATTTCTTTAATATTTGAGTTTTTTATTATTTCGTTGTCATTTTTATTTTAGTATTTTTGTACTTTTCATTTTTAATTTACTCTTTTATTAATCTTAATATTATTTGGTTTTTGTCTGTTTATTCACTCATAAATTGTATAGATACAATTTTTGTTTGTAACTCTCGAATTTTCACATCTTATTTTATACATAATATATAAGATATACCCCTATTGGAAAAGTAAAAAAAAAAACATTTTCACGTCGTGGTTTATTTTTATTAATTTTTAAACTTTTTTTTATATTATTAAGAAAACAAATTTGAACTAATTACAATGAAATATTCTTTATATATTTTAAAGCATTTTTTTTTAAACACTGTGGGGTCTTAAAAATACAGATTTTTGAATAGAGTACTAAAGGTGTTGAAACTGTTCACAAAATACTATTTTTTAAAAATATTTTGTTTTGTTCATTATTTCAAAGTGATTTTAAGTTTTAGTTTAATTAAATCCAAATTGAATAAGCAACAATCACTTTCAAATAAATTTAGAAAAGTCTTGACCCATAAAATAATTTAGAGAAGTCGAATGTCAATCGTATGAAATTCCTATTATTAAACAAAATACATATATTTAATACATTAGATTGTTTCCGTCGATTATCGTTCCTAATTAGGTCCCTCCATCATTGTCAAATTAAAACTGGCAATCACTTTTTGATAGCCGTGTATTTAACCCTGACGTTGAAACTATATTAAAACTATGAAATTGCAATGGACCGCATTAGAATCCCGCACTTATGTGAACTAAACTTTTTTACATGTCATTAAAATTTCACGAAATTGTTGGATAGTTCATCGTGTCGTCGTTTGCATGTCATTCATACTAGAAAAGGTGTACTCGCGAGCTTTTGTGTTGTATAGTACCAGTGTCACAGTCATAATTACAATGCATGTGACAATAAAATTACTCGCTTGTTTAAATATTTTACTATATACATAGTATAGTTTTTCTCCACAGCCATTTTCATTTAATTTCATGTCAAAAACCTTAACCCACTTCTACTCCGAACTCGGAATGAGATTGAGATGTGAAAACATCTCTATATAGACAGAGAGAACTCCTCTTCAAAAGCAATGCATCGTCATCATAATAGATAAATATAACATACAATGTGTAGTAATTTGAAATAATTGTTCCATTTTTATAATTTGCACTTCGCGATGACATTTATATGAATGATTACCATGTGTTTTTGATAGTGCAGTGGTGGAGGGGGTTGTTCAATGGAGGTGGTGTTTTTGTTGTTTGTCTTTAAAGGATCGGGGACCTTAGATCCTCTTATTAATGTAAATGATGACATTGATATTTAGATTCAGAATATCGTGAGTTGATATGGAAGTGATGGATACTTACAATGGATGTGCTATAGATCTACAGGATAGTATCCTAGCAATTTAGTTAAGAAACAGAGGAAATAATAATGTCGCTGCAGTATTAGTTCAAGAACTTTGGATCAGCAGTTCTTTTGAAATTCAGGGCTTAAATACTATAGATTACGGTGTGTTAAGTGAGTAATATATTTTGGTATTACGGTGGGGAAAACTTATAATTTTCTAGACAAATTGTGTAATGGTTACCTCACAACTATAATCATTCAAATACCAAACAGTAAGGCATTATGATTGTCATCTACGTATATAAACTGATCTCGTTTACTTTACAGATGTTATTGGATATACAATTCCACACTACTCATTATGAATGCTATCGAAATACCACTATGGATTAGTGCCAAATAGCTAGGTGACATATTGGATAACAGACTGAATTGAAGGGAGAATATTGACCATAGGAAAAAAGAACTGGATTTGGTTACTTGGTATACTTGGGAAACTTCGGAACTAAATCCGTACTTAACAAGATGAATCTATACTGTGATAATTAGACAAGTATTGCTACGGATCACTAGTTTTGTGGTATGCTCTTAGAAGCATCACTCATAGAAATACTTTCCAATAGCTGCAAAGGCGATGGCTGCAATTGAGGTTGTACTAGACCTTTTACTTTTTGATGGCCTCATTGGCCTTGAAAACTACTATTAGTCTGCGTTCTCTGGGATATTTTTAGAGACTTAATAGAGGACATAGGACTATATCTAACTCCTTCGAATTAACTATACACGACAAGCCCAAACCTTATTAAACTTTGAACATTATTTACACCCAGAGAAAAAAGTGCAGATTTTTTTAACACAAAAGTGTTGATTTTTATCATTTTTTAAATGTGTAAAAAATCAGCACTTTTTGTTAATGTTTAGCTTTTTTGGCTAAAAGTTAACACAAAGTGCGGATGTTTTATAGGATTTAACCATTTTAAATTGTTAAAACGAGTGAATTTTGTGAATTTAACAACTCAAAATTGTTAAAAATTAACACAAAAGTGCGGATTTTTAGCACAAAGTGAAGGGTCCGCTCAGTACACACTTTGTGCTAATTATCCGCACTTTTTTGCTAAATTTTAGCACTTTTTTCTCTGGGTGTACAAAAAATGTTGATGCTATTTGTAGTAGACCCAGAATCACTTTAAAGTGCTTAGATGCTGGTTGGAGAGGCAGAGATTGAAAATCCAGTTAGCAATGTTGCAGATTCTTCACATTAATCTATATCATTGCAATCTGCATCATAGCTAAAGAAAGCAATTCTGTAATACTTATACAGGAACCATGGGAAAGGAATAACTCCAAGGTGTGGGGCTTGAAAGACGTTGTATCATGCTGAAACAGACAGACATATTATAGCCTGTATTAATTAAATCTAATCTACATTTTCTTTTTTCAGAGGAGTTAAGTCATGAGTTGATTCCGCTTACCTGCCTGGCGACTATGACAGTTATATACCATCAAGTTAAGGAGATAGTATAGACAAGAATTACATCGTCGGATGTGATGCAAATTCACATAATGAAATATTTGGAAGTACTGATACTTATTTTAGAAGTCAGTGTTTACTTAATTTTATTAAGCTCACACATTCGCAAATGGTAAAAGACAAGAAGTTCAAAGAACATGAATGATAAATTACTTAAAAGTGAACTCTTTTGCAGATCATAACTTCATATCTTTTAGTGTAAGTCTACAAGTGGAATATATGCAACCGAGAAGGAATATACAAAAAAAAAAACAAATTGGACAGATTTAATATAGAAATTGCGTTTAAAACCGTCACCGTCAACTTTGTTATATCATCTTTATAAAAGAAGGGAGTTGATGTAGGCATACACTCTTGGATAAATCATATGCCGACTTAGATTAGTAACTGCGAGGTAGCAGGATTCACAAGGTAGCAGTCTAGTTAATAGAGGAACTACTCAAGGTACCTTAAAGGTTCAAGGTAATTTTGAACCAAGAGAGCTATGGGATAGTAACCAAGTAAACAGGTATAGAGAACTGGAGATCTATACCGACGCAACGGTTCAAAAACTTCTCGAGATACCGGAGGTGGTATATACTTTGTAGAACTACATCTATAGATAAGTCAGTGAAAATGGATAACACCTATACTATGTTTCAAGGAGAGGATCAGCCTTTAAAAGTTGCAGCTGAATGTGTTTTGCAGTGGAATATCGTAGGTATTGATATTTCATTTTACTTTGATAGTCAAGAATCGATAAAATCTCTGAATAATAAAGTATATAAGGTTAAATACACGGCAGATAGGCTGTTCAAAAGTGGTAAATGATGATACCAATTAAAGCGTATCTCTAAACGCATACTCGACTTTTAGTTATTGTTAAAGGATAGAGGAGTAGATGAACAGCTTTTTAAAGAATAGGAAGGAATATGGTTAGCCTCTTAAGGCAACACCATAAAAAAAACTTATCTGGCTGGTAGCTAATCAAAAGATTAGATTTGAACATTGTCTTTTTTTCTGGAAGTATTCTCGAGGGTTGACATAGCTTGGAATAGCTACCAGACGGGTCCACAGGTGGCGGATAGTGGAAGGCCTTGTACGTGTACGATCTTTAAATCATCCCGTCATTTGCGAGCTATGCGTAGACGTCACGAGAATGGCGAGATGAAACAGGTGGAAGTTTTGAGACGAAGGGGTGACATCAGAAAGTTCTACCAAGCGGTAAAAATGCCTTTTGGGTAGACATGCAAAAGTCATGGGTTTAACTACAACAGGCGATTGTATATTATGTCAGGACATTTCCAGCTTAGAAGATATAGTACATCTACTTCCTGAATACCCATCTCTTGAAAGGCATATATTTCAGATACTTAGGAGCTCATTTATAGAAAAGAAGAATTCAGTATTTATTGTGAGTTTAAGTAGTCTAGAAGATATAGTTGACAGTGATCTCAATGTATTTACGGATGATTCTAAAGTCTCTGAACGTAGAGGTGCTGGTGTGTTTTGTCGGAAGCTATAGATATAGAAATATATAGTAGTATTGAACATAAATGTAGTTTCAAGCTGAGGTTCATGCAGTCGGTGTAGCGACAGACCTTCTTAACAACCTTGGTGTTGTTGAACGCAATGTTATTACCTATGTTGATAGTCAAGTAGTTTTAAAATCAGTAACTAAAACCTCTCGCGATAAGCTGTTGCTACTTTCAAACTGACACTCTTAAGCTTTATTTAGTACATTAAATTTGTAATAATAGTTGGAATTATTCTGGTCAATTTATGTTTGAAATTTCTTCGAAACTCTTCGAAACTTCGGCGACATTTCAAACATTCAATTCGAAAAGAAAGAAAGAAATCTTATCCAAAAAAGTATTTAAAAAATCTGGATGTACAAGTAAATCTATTTCAAGCTATTTTATTCCTAATTCCCACACATCCCTAGAGGCAAATAGAAAATCTGCCCCCGTTTTTTCAAAAGGAAACCAAGATAAAATAATATTCTCACTCCGTCTTTTTCCTCAGTTGAATCAACGTAATTAATTTATTGCATGTTTAGTTGGTTTGATTGAATTAAGAGAGGTCCCGCAGGTCAACTATTGCAAAACTCGCCGACGCCTCTAAAATTGATATTTTGTTTCTGGGGAAATGAAACAAGTCTCCCCACAGTAATTGCTTCCAAATTGGCTAATTATTAGCTAATGAGCTTCTAAGCTGTCAGACAACTCCTCTCTGTTTCTTTATGTATATACTGTCTGTTTCCGGTTTTCCGTTGAAACTTTAAGTTTTCGTACACCCGACTTTTGCAATGTCTATAAAATAGTGTTGGTATAAGAACCATTCGTTGGAAGTTACTTTTAGACACATACCAACACCAATTATTCTTCTGAATTGTCAGAGAAACATGTGAGTGATTGATCAATGAGCTTGCTTAACACTTTAAAATCTTTTGTTTATTTGAATACAAGTTCGTAGAAGCTTGTGTTCTTGGCTTTTATTTATGAAACAGTTGTTAATTGTGAAATTAGTTTTTTATTTAGTGTTTTCGTTGTAGACAATTGTGAATGATTCAAAAACGTAGTATAAATACAGAAGAAACACCATAATTAATTACAAATAGTGTAAAGCGCCGTGCCTGGCTAATAGCTTAAACACCTCCCATTATATAATTGCTTGTGTAAACGACCCCAATTTCGAAGGAAATATTTAACTCCCAAGAAAAAATCACAATCGGAAGCGCAGTTTAAAAGTTAATTTAATTTCTTTTTAATAATATATTATTCAAATGTAACGGACATTTAAATAAACACACGTTATTGTCGTTATCATAATTAAATAAGTGGGCTCCGTTAATTTATTTTGTTCAAAGGTTTTATAAGTTGTTCTGACTAGTATTATTATGGTTTATAAAATAATGAATTTATATAAAAAAAAAAAGCAAAACACAACAATTAAAAAAAAATTGACTGTTTGAGTTGGGTAAATTACTAACTATGGTTGGAACAATACCTACATGAAAAAATCTCAAGTTTCATCAAATGATGTAAGAGTTTTACCGACGCGACGAGAGTTAAATGTTTTTTATCAAATTTGGTTCATTATAGTTTGTAAAGCGAATATGTTATGTTAATATTAGTAAGAAAACGAACAAAATTCTGAGATTGGAATAGATTCCAATATAAATAAAAACTAAAATAATAATAAAAATAAATTATTATTTTAGAGAAGATTTATACAGGAAAAAACAAACAGATAAAAAAGCTAATTAGCTTCAACCAAACTACTTTAAAATTAAAATGTATAATAAACAAAAATAAAACATAAAATAAAATGATAATAAATATTGTTTTGTTTTAAACTCCTAAAGATTAACAATCATAAATTAAATCACAAATGAAAATATATATCTAAAAAACCAAGTGTTTTATAATTGAAAAGAAGAACAAATAAAAACAACAAAAACATTATAACCTCTTCAATCCTGAGTTTTAATCTTAACAAAATGTCTAGTAGAAAATAACCACTTAGACTAATTTGGACCCAAAAACTCCAAAACTGTTGGAATTTTTGACCTAACTATTACCGTTTCTGAGAT
>JXPG01060659.1:188-10414 GCA_001015175.1 Megaselia abdita | reverse complement strand
CAGTGCTCCATTAGCTAATGCGTGGTCGAGTCTATCGTATTTAACTCTTTCGAACAAGATGTCAAAAGTCATATTGGTCGTAGCGACGACGGTTCACTTGAGCCCATTTTCCTTTGAGTAGTACCACCAAATGTTGNACTTTTTTCTCTCCGATCTGCATATTGGACAGTGCTCCATTAGCTAATGCGTGGTCGAGTCTATCGTATTTAACTCTTTCGAACAAGATGTCAAAAGTCATATTGGTCGTAGCGACGACGGTTCACTTGAGCCCATTTTCCTTTGAGTAGTACCACCAAATGTTGGAGTTTTGTTTTTTCTATGTTGAAGAATGTGTTGGCTTTGGTAGGAAATATGGTTTCAACGATCCTTTTCAGCATTGTTGGGTATATTATATGCGGCGATATGTCTCCTTTCATCTTGGACATAATCATTCTGTAGGCAGTTCCCCAGGGGTTGATGTCGGCGTCGTCACAGGGTTATTCACAACAGAAAGTATTGACTATGAAGAGACTTTTTTAAAAGTAGTACATTATTCCTCTATTCGTTAGTTGTTAGTCATAGCAGTGAAGTATGACATGTTTAAAGACCATCAAAATCCCCACACTGGATGGATAGAAAACGTTTCCAGAGGAATTTTAACTATAAGTTAGAATACACTCAAGATTCAAGTGACAAAATAACTTCAAACACAGATGCTAACTGAGGTGGCGATGTGGACAACAACTATTCATGTTTCAAGGAGATTGAAGCTCTACTTTTTTTTGAAAGCTCCTTTATATAAGCAATGAACAAAAACTAAGTAATCAATTTCAGTATAAATTGTTACAATATATAATAATACAATAACTTTGTTTAACCTTTCACATTTTCCATAAAAAACCTAACATGTATAAAACTGAACATTTAGCCCCAAAAGTTATTTATAAAAATATCAAAATAAATAAGATAGATGTCAGACTCTTGTAAACTTCATCGGCTTAATTGGTGGTCCAAGCCATTTCTTAAATTCCTCTTCCGTCCAATCTGTGAATTGATTTACTCCCATTTTCCAAGAAAACTCTCCCTTTTCAAACAAGACATTATGAACCTGAATCTTCTTCAAGTTTTGACAGAATATTTTCATCCTAGTCAAGTCCTGGATCACATTATAACTGTCTTTTCCATATTCTTTCTAAAAAAAAAAATATTTGATCTTCCAAATACATTTTCATTTCAAATTAGAAATAATATACCTTAAACTCACTCCAATCGTTGGAACTACATTTGCCATTGCCCGTTTCTTCACAGAAACCACTCGTTAGTAGGAAGGCCAACAAAAGAGAAAGTATATTGTATTTCATCTCGACGCACCGAATAAAACTGAATAAACATACGGAGTCTTGAAAAGATAACAGCTCGTCTTGACAATGGGGATTGACTTTTGCGATGGTTCAATTCATTTTAGGTATACTTGGTCTTATCATATTTTTGGTTCTTTGTTATAAATTATTTTGCGACGGTTTGTAAGAAGAGGGTGATTCTTTTTTGAGCATAACATTTTATTTATATAAATATATTATTTTATAAAATATATAAATTAATTTAAAAAAGAAGTTATTTTAAACAAATTGAATAGGCCTATTTTCTACCGCCGACGTTAAACCCACTTCAATTTGGTAGTTCTTAACCACCATCCAAAAATAAGAATTTAAGGCAAATGCTAAGAAGCACATCACTTCAAACCCAACCACAGTTTCAATATTATAAGGCTTCAAGTAAATTGGAGGAAACAGTTCAGTAAAAATAAAAATCAACAACATTATTCCAAACAACATCGACAAAAACAGTATAATCAGAATGAGTGTCTGAAAAACAATCCAAATTTGCAGGTACGATGGTTTTTTCTGTGGAAAATAAGAATTAATTTTGAAACAATGTCCTGAAAACACTCACAAATTGTACTCCTTCCAAAAGGTAAATGTTGGCGACGATTGACAACAGTGTCATAAAGGTGCGAATATAATGAAAGTCTTCTATTTGATCACAGTAACCAAGTGTCATCAACAGAACTATAAAAGTAGGAACTCCTAGAGTCAAATTGAAGATACCAATAATCACAATGGAAATCCTTGAATCCAAACAACAGCACATTTCTGAACGATGATATCATTCGAAAACAGTTTACTCTTCCCACTGAATATGTTCCGCAACAAACATACTTTTCAAAAGTATCTACTCGTTTGAATGTTCACTGTTTACTCGTGTTTAATGAATGGACATCGCGCAGCATCCTATTGTGTCTATAAAATGTTTCCACAAACCGTCAATACTCTATTTGATGTGCACTTAAGGAAGGTTTTAGGGTTTAAATGAATGAATGATATGATGATGTGATGATATGATGATATGATGATGTGATGATGTGATGATGTGATGATATGATGATATGATGATATGATGATATGATGATATGATGATATGATGATATGATGATATGATGATGTGATGATGTGGTGATGTGATGATATGATGATATGATGATATGAATAAATGAGATTTTACGAACCGCTCCGTCGATTCAAAATCTACCTATCGTTTGCCTCGTTCGCTCATAAAGACAGACAAACAGAATCCTCTCAGTGCATGAAACCATACAACGCGCATATTCCTAACCGACAGTTGAAAATCAAATTTCTAATTTACACTAAGAGATTGCCATATGGCTCCTTAAATCTTCACTTATCTATCCACTTAAATTGTTACAAATGTGTCAGATTTAGTTTATATCAAGTTTCATAGTCGAACGGAACGATGTGTATCAACTGGAAAGTGTCCAAATGCTGTTGCTTCGACTTGAAGACCGGTAGCTTATTAATTGCACAGGTTGATTTATCATTAGAGGTAGCGGGTTTATTTATCACTTTGGTAAAACTTCTTTTGTCTGAGCAAAAGTTCACGATTTATATTGGAATCGGCATTGTTTTGACTATTTTCACTATCATATCATGTGTCTACCTCAAAAGAGGGATCCAGGAGGTGAGTTTTCCACAATATGTCGCAATTTTATCCATATCAACTTTTTCAAACCAGGATAATCCAACGTACTTCAAAAGCTGGATCCTTTCTAAAGCAATAGTCCTGGTTATAGCGCTGATTATTATAATACTTTTTGCTATAACTTTGGTAACAAGCCCACCAAATGAATATGATCAGTATTCTATGCAACAAATTTTGTTTTTGGAAATTCTGCTGATCTCAGCCTTTGGTAAGGATTTGTTTTAAAATGTTCTAAAGTTTTCGTAAAATTTGTTTTTGATTTCACAGTTTTCCACCTTTACACTTTTATTGTTGTGAGGTCATATTTGGCGCAGTTGAGGGGAGCCACCAGTATTGTTTAGAAGTTATCTTAAACTTTGACATGTGTTATTTCTTATTAATTGAAATATATTGGAATTTTTGTCTGTTTTTAGCTTACTTTATTTTTTAAAATTTAATATAAAATATTTGTGTTCATCTGTTCGTTTTGACGAATTCTCACAATAAAAGGTTGCATTTATATACTAATTGATTGATGACTGATGGATAGATTGATAGAGGATGGATAGATTAATTCATTGATTGGTTGACTAATAGATGATGGAATGTTGATTGATAAATTTTATTCATGGATGAATTGATTTACGAGTGATAGGGGACTATGAATGAATTAATGAATAGATTGATGAATGGATGAATTGATTTATGAACTGATTGACTATTGATGGATGTATTAATGAACTGGTTGAATAGTGGATATTAAGTTCTTCCTGAATTTAAATTAAGAATTAGTTTAAGTTTAATTTAAGACTTTGTTTCTTTTTGATTGATGAACTAATTGGTGTATGGATTTATTAATTCGTGATTTTATTTATTGATAGATGGATGGGTTAACGGATTTGATTGAGTACTGAAAGGTGAATCGATTGACTTATTGAATGAATTGGTGAACCGATTCATGAATGCATTGATTACGATTGACTGATTGATGAATTAATTGATTTATGGACTGACTGAAGATTGATTCCAAAGCTCATCATTTCTTTTTCGGATTTCTAATTGTAGTGGCGTAGTAAAGCGGAAAAAAGTTAAACAAAGAAAAACTGAAATTTTTAATGTAGTGAATCATTTAGAGTCGTGTGATACATAATTTGAAAGGTAATAATAAAAAAAAATATTCATGGCAATGATTTTTAAGCTTCCAAATATACTATTATACGAAGGGATGAGAGTAGTGCTAGACGAAATGAGTTCGGCAATTTTAAAATTATTTTTATTACAAAAAATCCAAGTACTTATATGAAACGTAGGTTACTGTACCGCTACATTTATGTACCTATATTGATTATTTGTTTCATCTCTGGAAAGCCAAGACCTCAAATATAAACAAAACCCCCAACCCCATTAAGCTTAAATATATTCTACCGTAAGCCTTCACGTTACCTTGCAAAAAGTAGACAATCTTCTTCTTTTTCAAACGTCAGCCATTTTTACCGTGATTCTATTAAAAAAAATATGAACATTACTTTAAAAAATATGAATATTATAAAAAAGATTCTTTAGAGAAAAAAACGTATAGCGTAGTGTTCACGTTTCCTTTCGAAAAGTAGCCTTATCGTCTATTCCAGACTTCAAGAATGACATCCTATAAGTATAGTCGAAGTATGAGGAAGTCCAAGTAAGTTACGTTGATAAAATTATGTGAGGAAATTCAGTTTTCTTATTGTTTTGAAAGTATTTTTGGATAGGGCAAATATTTAAATAAATACTAACAAATTAAATTATAACATAATAATACAACAAAATAAATACAAAAATACTAAACAAACTTATAATAAAACTTTAAAATGAAATATATAATTGAAGAAATAATAAAAAATTAACAACAAATCACAAATGGATATTTGTAACGCTGTAGACTTAGTATATCAACTCCGTCGCGTCTGTCAAGCTGAGAAACCAATGCGAGCGATCAGATGATAATGAACCCGGGTGTAGTAGTATGGATCAACGTCAAACGTGTAACGACATGGTCGTTAAAATAAATTTTTATACAGGCGGCTACCACACCTCGAACCTCGAAACCCGCGAGAGGAGCCAGCGCGACAGAAAGACGAGTCGCCATCTACTTTTAGATTTAAGAGATATTATATAAGAAAATAACGAGAGACGAAAGAGTCTCTTTCAGTTTTATTCAAGTAAGTTTTTGTTTTGTCTGGAATAAGATGAGGAGCTGGGTTAGAAGTGAGGTCTTTGTGGCAAGCCTATAGGTTGTCTGAGGAACCTCACTTACAAGACTATTCATATACAAGAGCGTTTACCTTGAATATTCAATATCTATCGGAAGCTGAAACTCATCTGACATTCCTCCAACTGATAATAAGTGCTATTTATTTTCAGGAAGATGCGTTGCCTTTATTGTAATTCACATGATCACTCAAAACCTAAGTACCCAGAGATACTATGTTATGACTGCGGACAGAAAGGTCATATAGGTGCAGAATGCCCCAAAACAATGAATTGGAGAAAGTATCCAAACCAAAATGAACTCAGACAGTTCGTTTCCGAAAATATATATCTTAAGGGATCTCAGAGATATCCTCTAATTCTAGTATTTATACAGTCTTCTACGATTTGAATGCTGGGAAAGTGAAGTACTTTTAATTCATTGTTTTTAAGCAATGCTATTTTTTTGTCTCTGTGGATTCCCTTTGAATAATTTTTATTGTTAAAAAAACATAGTATATAAGAAAATAACGAGAGACGAAATAGTCTCTTTTCAGTTTTATAATTTACCAGGGATATAAAAGGACGTTTATTTCAAGTAAGTTTTTGTCCCATAGGTTGTCCGAGGAACCTCACTTCCAAGACTCCTCATCGAACCCAACAACCGTTATAAACGAGTGAGGTGGAACCCGGACTCACTTCCCCTCTCGAATCGAAACAGACTACGATCACTACATCGGATACTAAAACGGAATGGAATGCATCGATATCGACCAGGAAACTGTTCTTAGAACACCTCACAAGGCCTGGGAGGTTGCAAGATCTCATTAAGATCTTACAGACCTACAAATCAAACATCACCGCTTTGCAAGAGATGATATGGAACGGAAATTGTGAGTTAGAGAATAGAACTAAATACAGCTATTACAGTTGCCCCCCAAAGAAGCCCCCATTGTGTCACTCGATGGATATACCTATATAAACGAGCAGCTGTGAAACGAAATCAGACTTATATGCCTCTCCCAGGGAAGACAAGAAAATCTTCTACGAGCAGGCTTATAGGAGCCTTCTGCTTATTACCTTGAAACTGGTATTAGGAGACTTTAAAGCGAAGACGAAGACAGCTTTTGAAAAACATAGGCAAACACAGCTTGCATACAACCACCAACAACACCAGTATGCTAATGATCAGCTTTGCAGCATCGAGAAATCTTGTGGTGAGCAACACTTTCTTCCCACAACCAGTGATCCACAAGCTAACATGGACTTCACCTGATTGAGTCACGAAGAACCAGACCATGTGCTTTGACCAGCGCCATTCATCCAGCGTGCTTGACGTACGTGCATTTAGATGTGAAAATGATTTCTAGAGATAATTTATATTGTGTGAAATTATAGGTGTATGTATGCATTAGTTTATGGACTGATTGACTGATAGAAGGATCAATCAACGGATTTGATTGAGGACTAATTTGTGAATGACGATTGACTCATGGATCGATTGATGATCGATAAATGAGTTTATGAACTGATTCATGAATGATTTGTTTTTTGATGGATTTATGACTGGTTGATGATTTACATTTTCATTTAATTTTATTTGGTCTAAAAAGATTGCATCTAAACATAAGTAGCCCAAAAAACTAGATTGGATTATTGAGAAATAAAAGATTTGAGAGACTATTGTTGCTGTAGATAATTGATGAACGATTTCGGAAATAACTATACTACGAAGTCTGGTAGATTGTAAGTTGAATCCAAAACGCAGCTTGAATTTTTCAAGTAGCAAATTGTGAAAATTTTGAGAAATCAATCAGAACCACGAAGAAATATTTCCAAAAGATTTTAAGATTGATGACAACTAAACCAATTTTCTTTATTTGAGCTTTGAATAATTTGATGAGACATTAATTTTTCAAAGACCTTAGAAAAACAAGGAAGTACACTGATAGGACGAAAATCATCAACACCTTTCTTTGGCACTGCTATTACTTTTGCCTTTTTCCAGGATACATTGAAATAGCACTCCAGGATATACCGATTTTAAATCCGTAAAAAATATGATAAAAGTGGACAGGATATTTGATGAATTTTAAAGAAATATTATCAAGTCCGATGACGACATTGCTTTTTAAACAGTACGTTTTGGCACAAAACGTTCAGATTGTTGATGTGCTTGAGCGAAAGGAAAGAAAGATTGAATTAATGAATTAGATTTAGAGATTTTTCGTTGACTCCAATGGAAAGAAGTTGCTTCTAAAGCTGTTGTGTAGATTGATTTGGATTAAACTTAAGTACGAAAAACTTAGATTTAAAAATGTGATTGTGTTGATTATAATGTTGCTTTTTCCAAAGAGAAAAGGCTGAATTTCGTTGAGTTCTAAGCTCTAATCTGCAACTAAAGGGTGATCAAGAAATGAAAGAGAGGTGATCAATGACCTGGAAAGTGAGTTGGTGTTGATACATTCACAAAACTAAGTCCAAGACCTGCGATTTGAGACTTATAATTTTTGACAGTTGTACTTGTGTCAAGGAGATAAATATTAAAGTCTCCTCCAATCACAATTTTCTTGTATTTATAAATTGAATGTTGAATTTTTTTTTTTTTTTATAAGCTAGAGAAGTGTGGGGAATTAAAAACACCGCCGATTTGAAAGTTGACAAACAAAATTATTTAATGTTAATTTTAAAGACACCTTCCTTTAAATTAGTTTCCTTTAATTTAAGTCTAAGGCAAATTATTTAAAGATTTCTAGAGACAGTCATCGATGGATATACGAATAAATGAATTGATTCCTCGATTGATGAATGGAGCACACAAAATAAAATGATTGTAAAAATTCAAAGAAAAAATATTTGAGAACATGTTCAAGACCGAGACTTTTTTTGCCGAATAAACTTTGAAAAAGCGAACTTTGGAAATATGTATTCTCAAAATGAGTCAGGAATCAGTAATTCTTTTTAAGAGAATCAAGACTTTCAAATATTTAATTAAAATTTAAAAAGATCTTTTGAAAGATAAGGTAATATTTCCAAGTAGAGTCCACTTAATCTCTACTATTCCAAGAATTTCTCAATCGTTTTTTGACGAATGATATATGATCTCTCTATTTCAAGTATTCCTCTTAAATCGTTTTTTGATGAATCATATACGCTCTCTCTATTTCAAGGGGCGTTCTTTATTTTTCCATTTCATGTCACTGAAATTGAAATATGTTTTTCAAGTACGATTTCAACAAACAAACAACAAATTCTAAATAAAATAAAGAGAGACTTAAAATTCTTTCAGCTGTTCATTAATGCCAAAATAACATAATATTCTCGACGAATCAATTCACTAGAAAATGTTGATAACATAAAAAAAAAGAAAAAGAAATAATCAAAATTATATTTAAAAATGCTAATTCAAATCAAAAAGTTTGCGCCTTTAGTTCACGGTGAAATCTGTAGACCACAATCCAGCAGTTAAATAGCGACTCCTAAAAAACAAAAAATAATAGAATAGTAAAACAAGACAAAATACTCACCAAAATAAAATAAATATGTGACATATGATAAATAAATTTCGAAATGGTCTTCTTTTTCGGTCAAATCATTTAAGATCGGATAAATCAAGTAAAATACGAAAGTAAACATATCCACGAAAATATTCAAACACAAGAAAACCACAGTGAAGTTTCGATTTTTAATCCAAGCTCCAATAATCAATATGAACATGGAAGTTAATCCGAGGAAGGTAATCATTATCTTCACAACTGCTTCCCAATTGTCCTTTGATCTATTTAGATACTCGTTGCCAGCTTTATAAAAGTAGCCTAGAAAACCTAAGGCTCCAATAATTAGAGAGCCGCTTCGTAAATTAAGACATCCGCAACACTGTGTGAAAGCCATGATTCGAACTTTACTGGACTCGAATTGAGATGAAAAAAATATGGCTCATAACAGCGATAACATTGGGGTTCTTGGAAATAACAGCGTGATTACTCACTTTCATTTTCTTCGTCTTTGTAAGATTTTGACAAATAATGATGGAACGAAACTATGACCAACCAACAGTAAAATCCGAATACACAAAATAGAAAGAGCGCTCCTAAGAACTCCGTGGTCTTTTTAGTGCTGCCATCTTTAACCATTACGAAAATACACAAAGGCAGAAAGTAAACGGTAATTATAAAAATTATGGCCAAAAACAGTCCGAAACACATGATCCATATTAACAAGGCCTTGGTATTTTCCTGGAACAAAAAGTAGATAAATTGGCTGATATAAATAAGAGATTAAGAATACCTTTATTATACCAACTAGCAACAAAATCCATAGAATAAATCCAATTGCGTGAAAAGTGATTTGAGAGAATTTTGCCAGTGCTTTGTGATCGTTATTGTCTCTTTTAACTGGAGAGACATTCAGAAACCAGAACAGTCCAGAAACTTGTAAGAACAGAAGCAAGCTTGCAAGAACGATAGCCACTATGCGGAGTCTGCAGCAACAACAGCCTTCTATAATCGTAACGGTGCGCTTAAAATCAACTTTATGATGGCACATTTTGAATTTATTTTATTTTCAAATATGATTTTGACTTTGACTACGAAACTTTTGAAATTTATACTTTGTTTTTTTTTTTTGACTTATTATTTTTCATTTTATTCTGTAAAAAAGTCAATTTGTCTTTTTAGGGCTTTTTTTGTAAAAAAAAATACCCTTATGTTAACGGTTTGCGTTGTCTGTTAAATACTATTTGTTAAACTCGTTTTTAAGGTTGTTCGTTCCCGTATCAAGACAAATTTGGTGTCGTTGGAAAGGTCTGAGAATGAAGTTAATAGTTTTGGAAAGTTTTCGAAAAATATTTAAACAGTTTTCGAGATATGAGGTTTTGAAATTATCTGTTTTTTCTGTTTTAAACTTTTTGTTCATTGATTGAATANGTTAAGCTTTTTGTTAGGAATTAGAAAAATGTTAGTGTCGAGGAAGGTCTGAGAATGAAG
>JXPG01060631.1:154-20510 GCA_001015175.1 Megaselia abdita | reverse complement strand
AATTTTCTTTCGTGTGAGTCGGAGATACAACCTCACGATGGTGATGAAATAAATGGATATCTCTAACACACGTGTTAAAATATCATAAACTGGCCTTATTCAGAGGAAGAGGGAAAACTAAAAGACACTGATGTTGAAAAGCAGCTGGTAATTACAACATTTCTTAGAATCACTGCTACACCTTGACACATCTTTGGGTTCATTGTGTGATTTAGTTTAATCAGGCCTAATGTGTCCTGTCTCCTCCTTTCTGCCTTTGATTTTCCGAAGCCTTTGCTTGATCTGACCAATGTCTATTTTACGACAACTTTAGCTGTTTTCTTCGACTTTCATTCTAATTAAAAATAGAATAGTACTGACAATTGTTAGTATATAAAAAGTATTCCCTATAGTTCATTCTTGTATTATAATTATTCAATCATAACCTAAACCTTCCTGAAATCCCTCCCTCAAAAAACAAACACAATAAAAAATAAATTCAAATATTTTATAATTTTATTAAATTGTAATTTTTACAAAACTAAAATAAAAATATAAACTTATGAATAAAAAAAATATGAATCGAATAACTTGTATTATTCATAAGTATTTAGTTGTTACTGATGATGATTTCTTTCTTTCGCTGCAGTAGGTTACTGTATGTAATTATGTTATGTGAAAAGGTGCCAATCAGTCTTTTCCACCGACAAAAACGAAATGAAATGAAACAACTGTATCATTCTTACTATTTACACAAGAAATAATAAAAACATGGACTAGAATTATTAAAAATAAATAAATAACGAAAAAAACTGCGTCTAGATTACAAGTATATACATGGAAGCGTGACAAACTTCACACCCTATATTCTGATTGGTTGAACATCGCTATTGGGTAGAACTTCGTGCGTTACGAGATTCCTTCGGCTCCCCGTGGTCGACGTGCCAACTGATTTTAATTGTGTCTTCGCTGTGTGAGCTGTTGCTAACATAACACCGATGACGACGATGAGAAATAGGATGAAAGCACCGACCATTGCTAAAACTACAGTTTCTGATGTGAATTCCATGGAAAGAAGGGTTGATGTGGTGGTCGTCAATCTGCTTCGGTGAATTTCATTCACGCGAACGTCTTCTTGTTGGTTCTTGTTGTACTTCTGGATTATTTTAGGATTATAAGAACTGCTGAAGTCGTCCTTTGAGCTGTCTTTGAGAATCCTCCTTCGGTCCTCGTCGTTGGTGGAAGTCGATGGGAAAGACGACGCTATCTGATTGATATCAATGTTGGGTTGATGCAGGATAACCGAATTTCCGATAAGTTTTGATGTATCGACTATTAGCTTTAACGATCGACGCATGCCACCAGTTTCCTGTAAAGATAAACAATAGATAAGAAGGGTGTCTCACAGTAAGGGTTATCTATTTATATTTCAATTTCAATACGATATCTGTTATTTGCTTGGGACAACATGCATTCGTAGTCGTCTTGTCTTGAACAAACGGCCATGTTGGTGTTGATTCATTGATAAAGTAAAAGACAGAAAACAAGGGAATTTTCAAATATTTCCCATAAGAAACATGTTTTCTATTCTTTGCTGTTCTTCGACTGTAGTCATTCACTGTTTCCCTACTTCTTCGTCTTTAGCTACACCACGGTAGATTATCATTACAAGAAATCTTAATTGCTATGTAATTATCCAATTAGTGATGCTTTCGCACTCTTATAGGTTAGGTTCTTCCTGGGTTTGCACCTGAAGTAAAGTATTTTTTAGAAACCGGTCAGCGGATGGACGATGGATAATCTTCATGTAATGAAAGGAGGATGATATGCAACTTCTATACTATGGATTTTTTTTCTATTATTAAAAATGTTTTATGGTGCTATAAAATTCATGGTTTGCAAGTTCAATCTTAATAGTGGCGCTCGAACGAGGTCAACTTCACTATATTTTGTACTGCATGGGTGTTAAAGCAATCAGGAGTTTACTTTTCATGTTAATTGGTAGTTATTTTAGCTTTAAACTTTTATTTTATGTTTTCATGGTCTGAGTGAAATTGCTTCGCTTTTACAGAAACTGTTAGTTTATGGAAGTAACTATTGGATTTACTGGAATTTGTCTGGTTTTCTGGGAAGTGTTTTATGAAAGGTCGTCTGGTTTTATTGTTGGATTTTTAACACCTTTGGAAGAAAGTATTGAGGAATTATTTCTTACTGTTGAAAGAAAAGCTATACAACAAGAAGCTAAACTCAAGAATTGTGATCCGCGAGAAGAGCCATCAAGCCTTACAGCAAGGATTCAGAAATTTCCTCAGATAATATCATATAAGAATTGTACATGTAAAGACAAGGAAAAGTCTCTGTGAACTGATAAATATCATGCATTGCAGAATCACATCAATAGCAACTAAGATGAATCTGTACTCCAATTCATTATACACTCAGAGAAGAGTTACAATATGCAACGACATAGTATGTAATGGTATTCGAAATTATATTTGAGGAATTATTATTAAAGAACCAAAGCCATGATATGACCATCACTTCCGACGAACTTGCATCCGTATTAAGACTGTTACGATAGATGCTTATTATGGATGTATCACCATCTCTTCTCTGAGTGTAAAATGAGCAGATATGTAATGTCTTCGATGAATCTACGGTCCTGTATTCATCTTCGGAGAGTGTGAATTGAAAGTACTGATGTTTACAGTCAAGGAAGGTGTTATTCACCAATCACATCTTCACTATATCCAGAGGTTNACCATCTCTTCTCTGAGTGTAAAATGAGCAGATATGTAATGTCTTCGATGAATCTACGGTCCTGTATTCATCTTCGGAGAGTGTGAATTGAAAGTACTGATGTTTACAGTCAAGGAAGGTGTTATTCACCAATCACATCTTCACTATATCCAGAGGTTGTCAACGAAATGATCAATTTGAATATCATGATAGATTTCTGAGTGTTAGATCTACACATCAAATGACTTCAGTCTACTTATCTGTTAAGCTACTGATATCAATTACAGGTATAATGCATTTATTTTCGTTACAGATATTTTGAACATATATTACAATACATGCAACAGTCAGACAACGATCCCTACTATCCACCATGAAGCGTCCTTGATATCACATCACTGTTACGATAGAAGCTTCTAATGGTACATCCATAATCTCTTTTGTGATTGTAAAATGAGCAGTTCTGTGATGTCTTCGATAGATCTACGGTCCTATTCAACAATCACATCTTCACTATATCCAGAGGTCAACGAAATGATCAATTTGAATATCATGATAGATTAGAGTGTTATATCTACACATCAAATGACTTCATATACTTATCTGTTCAGCTACTGATATCAATTACAGGTATAATGAATTTATTTTCGTTACAGATATTTTGAAAACAAATTACAATACCTGAAACAGTCAGACAACGATCCCTATTATCCATCACGAACAACTATTCCGTCCATACCATGGATCTAATTCAGGATTTCCAGGGCTCCTTGATATTGTCTTAAACTACTATAACTAAAGAATATTCCAGGTATACTCTACAACTCCTCTCCTGAGATCTTATGTCGCCTGCTATCTACAAGAACTCCCGAGCAACTACCACTTCTCCAGATAGCTCAGTAACTCGCCTTCTAACCCCATCATTGATCAAGGAAATATAAAATCCAAGCCCCTAATACCAAACAAATACCTAGAAAAATAAAACCAAAACTCACCTTATGCTTGCAGGTAACTTCCACGTTGTAGACTGTGTTTGGCCACAATGATAGCTCCACTGTTGAGCTGTCTGTGAGGAGGTTGCCCATTAACCCGCCGCCAGATACTTCCCAGGTAACTAAACATTGTTTTGATTGATTTGTAATTGCTTGATCCCAAGCGATATCGGTTAGCACTAGATTCCCTTGAACGAATGCAGAGCTGACACTCAAGGTGAATGGTCCAAGGTTATCATCACAATTGTTCCAACACTGTAACGATAGAAAAAGAAAAACGAAACATGAGCAAGCGTTGTATAAGGAAAATATATTGTAAAGTTTATGTGGAAAATGAAAAGAAGCTGGGGTTTATATCGTATACATATATATTATAAATATATTTACAAGATGTAGGAGAAGAAGTAGCAAAGTAGTAAAACAGCACAACAACTCACCAGAATACTAAAGGCTTCTGATGGAATATAACTATTTATGTTCGGAGGTGTAATGCACATCTGCAACAAGAACAAGAAGAAGAAAAATAAGAAAAATTTGTCACGTTAAGTGGTCACATATCGAGAGACTTGGATATCTGTTTTATTTGACTGACTGACAAAATATCTATAAATTACTTCCACTCAATTGAAAATGCAATTTTCTTTCTGACTTGAGTGACTTCAACGAGAGGAAAACGATATCTTTTATGTACATTTTTACATTTCCCAGATGTGAGATTCACTTTATGCAATGTGATGCCATACCATGCCATCCCATCCTATCCTATCCACTGCACAGCACTTGGAAGGGGTCTTTTCACTCTCAAGTGGATGTGTAGATTGAAGGACGGATGGCTGGCTGGTTGGTGTGTGTTGCTTCATTTTGTTTGTTGTTGTGACGAAGAAGATGTCCAAAATAGATATTTATTTTCGAATATTTTATTTTTAATTGCAAAGGTTGGGGGGAGTTTTACAGAGCGCCACCTTAGATTTTTTATACTACAATAACATTAAAGCCAGAAATTCTTATCTTAAATCACTCCCTTTTAGTAACAACGCATTAACCTGATTACGTTACGAACAATAGGATCAATAGGTCATTTACAGTAGACCCTTTTCATTTTCTTTCTTCTTCTTCTTCATACCTTTCTTTCTAGTCTTTATTACATCGAAGAGAGAGGATACACCATAAATCAAGAGTCTAGCCTAATCAAAATAAATGTTCCCTTGCTCTAAATGGCTACCGAATATCAGAAACATCACGTGAAGGTAAGAAACATTCCATAGTATTATTTATTAGACAAATTCCTTAGAGGTTTCATTTCAGGGATGAAAAGGGTGAGCAGTGGTTTTTTGTGGGTTGACTTCATGATATGTGATTTGTATTTGTAAGATTTTTAACAAATGTTATATTAAATTGGATGGATTTCTGTTTCGCGAGTTATTTTACATCTGCAGGCATTATTTTACACACTCAGCGAAGAGTTTCAATATGCAATAATTTTTGATGGTATCTGTAATCATGGTTGCGGAATCCTTATCAAAGAACTAATACTATAGTGTGACCATAACAT
The DNA here is from genome assembly GCA_001015175.1 of Megaselia abdita. Classification (NCBI taxonomy): domain Eukaryota; kingdom Metazoa; phylum Arthropoda; class Insecta; order Diptera; family Phoridae; genus Megaselia; species Megaselia abdita. Next base: position 15,248 of record JXPG01060631.1, on the reverse strand, counting down.
ATCTTTTCCTTAAGCTACGTCAAAGAGTAAAAAGAAGCAGAGAAGCATTAAAGGAAGAAGAAGTATCCATATTATGGATTAAGCTCTATATTTGTGTCTTTATTGAGTGATCACTTATAAATTATGTGGGATATTCCATACTTTTCCAGTACTTGCATTCATTTTAAGACGGTCACGATATAGGTGTTTGTTATGGATGTGCCACCCATGAGTGTAGTACTTAAAACACAATCACATTACTCATGACTTTAAATTCTTTAATGCTTCAAACTCACAATACTTTTCTCTGACTGTACTCCATCGGATTTAATCTTCCTATGCTGAGAACATCACCTTTCTAGAGTCATTTATTACTCAAGTCAGTTAAAAAAATCGTAGGATTATTCACGAATAATACGAACTTAAATTGAACCACTTAAACACTCAATACTTTTCAAACTCTTAGATCGTGACCAATAACATTACTTCCTATATTATGTTTTTCTAGATATTTAACAGCATTAAAGTAAGTGAAGAAATGTCTTTCTTTAATATTTCTAAAAGAAGTCTTTACGAAAAAAAAGTCTAAAATAAGTTTTATTTCTTCGAAAGGCTACTTTAAGAAGTCTTAAAGAAGTTTACTTTATTCTCCATGAAGTTGTCTAAAAGAGTTCTGTTTAATAATTTTTAAGTCTTTATTGTTAATAAATTGAAATTGAATTGAATTTTTAAAACATCTTCAGATTTCTAAATTCCTTAAAAAGAATTCTTTAAGAAACATTTGGGAATTCTCCCAGACAACCAATTAATTTCTTAAACAAATCTTCAATACATATTTTAAAACAAATAAGAGTTCTTATTTTTTCTTAAATATTTCACAAAAGTCTAAAAAATTTCTTGAATTATTCTTTTCAACGTCTTAAGTTATCTATTAGAATTAGTTTTCATTCTCCTTAAAGTGATCTAGAGAGAACTTATTTGGAAGTTCAAATATCCGGAGGACTTCCGTCTTTATTTGTTTGCAATATACCAGTATACAAAAAGTCGATTTTCTCGAGTTTTGTATAAGATTTTTGAGTTCTTAAAACACGAAAAATTATTCTTAAGACTTTAGAAATTAAACTAAAGAAAAACTACTTTTACTTCTAAGACGAGAATTTAAGTCTCGACAAATATTACAACTATTTCCAAATAATTTTTTGCGAAGTCTTTTTTCTTCTTTTCTAAGACAAATTAAGTGTTTAAAATTGTACTTTAAAAAGACAAATTACCTAGGAACAAATATAATACTCACGAATTATATGAATTTAAACACACAAAATAAAAAGCATCTAGAAATAAAAGAAAAAGAGAATCAAACTGGAAAATATTGCCTTTAAAAAGCACTCAAAAAATTGTATTTGAAAAACGTATTTAAATGTCAGTGGACTCTACTTGGGAAGTATTACCTTATCTTTCAAAAGATCTCTTTTAATTTTAATTCAATATTTGAAAGTCTTGATTCTCTTAAAATGAATTACTGATTCTTGACTCATTTTGAGAATAGATATTTATAAAGTAAACTTTTTAAAAGTTTATTCGGCAAACAAAGTCCTGGTTTTGAACATTTTCTCAAATATTTTCTTTGAACTTTTGTAGTCATTTTATTTTGTGCGTATTGAACCACAAAAACTCACAATACTTTTCTTTATTTAACTTCTTGAAACTATCTTTAAATCTTTAATCATCTCTCAAAATTGAAGTAGCGAATTATACGAAATTAAACCAATTCAAACCTTAAACGAAAGTACTCACGAATTATACAAATTTCAATTAAACCCACAATGCTTTTTTAAACTGTCTTTTCTAAATCATCTCTAAAAATTGAAGTAGCGAATTATACGAATCAAATTGATATAAAAAAAACCCTATTCATGAATTTTACGAATGCAAATTAAACCAATTCGAACGAATCGTAAAAGTCCTATATTCTAATTCTCTGATCGTGCTTAATCGCATTTATTTCCGTTACGTTACGTGTTTCTAGAATGTAAGTCAAAAAATATTTTACTCACGAATTATTCAAACTAAACTTGAACCACAAAAACCCACAATACTTTTCAAACTTCTTGTCTTGTTTCCTAATCAATTCAGTCGCGACTTATAAGAACAAAATTGATATAACAAAAACCCCTTTTCACGACTTTTAGGAACAAAAATTCAACCAATTTAAACTTCAAACACAAAAAAACCACCAACAGACAAAATATTCACATCACTGATTCCAAAAACAAATTTAGAAAAAATGCTAGAACAAAAAACCCTTCTAAAAACATAGAAATTCTTTCCATCACCATTTTATCAATTCCCAAATTAGTTATTAAATTTTCCACCATCGAATGGATATTTTTTTGAGTAATGAGTGCATTGGGGCACACAAAATGAAAACAAAAAATAGAAAACAACTGTTTGAATTTTTCGTTTTTGAAATATTCTAGTTTTCAACATTTTCATTTAGAATCAATCCCTAGAGTGTACGATGCTAATTGGAATATGTTTCCTTTTGATGGGATATCATTTTTCATTCTATACTTCAATTAAGTTTTAGTTATCTCCGAATGACGGGAAAAATATGTATATTTTATGTAGAGTAGTGTAGATGTATCTGTATCTGTAGATGAACCCCCTTCTTAATTAGGCAGCCAAACCAGCCAACCAGCCTTTTGGTTTTCATCAATCGAAAATACAAATTCAAATTAAATTTCTTATTTGAAATGTTCAATATTTTTCCCTCGTATTGTTCGTTGTACGTGACTAGAAATAGAATTCAAGAATTCCGTCTCCCTTTTGGTTTGAAAATATAATTAAAGAGTTTTCTGTCATCCAATAAAAAAATATGACAAATTTTTAAATAAGATTTCCTCCTATTGTTGGAGAACATGAACAACAATTAGGAGGTGGTTTTGGCTTTTCTTAATTTTGTATTCATTGGGTGTTTTGTGATTTCGGTTTTTTAATAATGGTTTTTTATAGCAGTTTTTATATAGATTTGTTAAAATTTGTTCTGGTTTTAGAGAATGATAAATGAGTCCGAATTGGTTTTCCAGAAAAATCAAACATAAAGTTTGGCTGAAAACTCAACCAAATACAATGAAATAATATCTGGATTTACAATATAAAAATAGTTTGTACCAATAAAAATAACTCGAAAAACTCTATTCGATACAATAAAAATGAAACAATTCCTATTGGTTAATTCAAACTAATTAATTTTGATTGGTCAAGAATCACAACTAAACCGAACCAAGCTCAGAAGTGTCCGGGATTAGAATTAGGGTCTTACTTGGATACATAGTATTATTTAGCTTGATTTTAAATTTTACATGTGAAAACTAGTTGAATATTAAGTATATAAAATGGTTAAAACTTACTATACTTTTTGTCAGCGAAAGAAACTAAAAAATTATGTTAAATTTAATCTACACTGAAAAATCTTAGTTTTTTAACATTTTTTGTTTCTTTTTCTTTAATAGTAATTTTTTAGTAAGATTTACTATTAAATAAAAATGAAAATTTTACTTGAATCCTTATTAGCATACTACATGTCTTATGACTATTGCTTCTATCAGGCTTCGAACTCGAGCCTTTTTTACATTTTGCCGTTCACAGCCAAAGAATGCGAATACAAAAGCATGCACTAATCTAGCATATACAAAGCGCAAAAGAAAAAAAATATTTGAAGAGTTTCTAATTTGAGCTTGTGCTTTATTACTTCCTTTAGTAAATTTTACAACTTTTATTTCACTACTTAAACAAAAAAATTACACGGCGGGATTTGAAGCAACAACACTAGGGATTATATTTAGTACAATTCGCTACCTTAAAAAAAAAGAATGCATTCATCAGGATTGGAACCCAGGTAATTTGTATTGTAATTATTTTACTATTTGTAGCGAATTTATCTAAAACAATTTAAAATAGCGAAATGTGATATTATTTTTCTATTTTGTAGGAAAATTTACTACTATTGCAATAGCGATTTTTTTCAATTTTAAGAGAATTATGATAATAATATTTTGTAGTGAAATTTACTACTTCAAGTAGTAACTTCTACTATTTTTAGTGCATTTTACTATTTAGTCATTTATAAATTATTTGCTAATAACAGTAAATTTTACTACTTAGTAAATAGTAGTAAATATAATAGTATAATAGTAAATTTTATTACTTAGTAAAATTCAATATTTGTATAGTAAATGTAACTACTTAGTAAAATTCACTATTTGCTATTCCATTTTACTGTTTACTAGTAATTGTTACTATTTCTAGAGATATTTTAAAGTTGTATAAACTCTTAAGTGGTAGATTTTACTAGTTCTAGTGTATTTTACAACTTAATAATTTTACTATTTAGTAGTAAATTTTACTATTGAATCCGTAGTAATTTTTACTATTCTTATACACAGTAGTAAATTTGTCTAATATTAGTGAATTTGACTACAACAATAATTTTACTACTTATTTCTAGTGAATTTCGCTATTTTTTTTTCGTGTAACGAAATCTGTTATTCTGAATGCTCTCTTGAAAGTTACAAGATATTCGACAGAAAGAGATAATACAATAAAAAATCCTATAGGGTAATTGAAACTCATTTTGGTAAGCTAAAAATCACAACTTCATAAACCGAACAAAACCCGACATTGTTCGAGATTACAAGTAGACTTTTACTAGGCTTAATTTGATGTTTAGGTTTAGAAATGTTACATACTATTGGACAGACGGACGAACAAAAATTAAAAATCATAAGAGCATTTAGATAAAGTTTTTAAATAAGTATTGAAACAATGCATTTTAGAAATAGAATATCATGAAGTTTATAAAATATGTAACCCACACTCGAAATATATTCTGTATACATTCGAAATTAGAAAGACATAAAATTAATTACAAACATGTAAAGCACATATAAATTATGAACGGCATTCATTTAAATATTAATCATAAACATTATTTTGATCACCTATGACCACACATTGAGCTTCATATTTGAAATTAGAATTTTGAAAAGAAAAATCAATTGACTTCAGGTAGTTGGTTGGTGTAGGTGCTAGCACTCGCCTTCCAGTCTGCCAATTCTGAGTTCGACCCTCGGTACACACGTCAGCATTTTTCGTAAGAAACTTTTTTTCGTGTAAGTCGGATATATTACCTGACGAGACCATCGTCGTTTCGATGTTGATGAAATAAAAGGGTACCTCTAATACACTCGTTAAAATAGCAGGAAGCTCATCACTGACTCTATTCAGAAGAAGATGGAAAACTAAGAACACTGATGTATAAGAGCAGCTGGTAAACACATAGGAAGAAAAATTCCTTAATATCACTGCTATACATTGAGTCATATGCATATGGTCAATGTGACAAACTTGTCTATGTGATTGTCTTTCTTGAGAATGACTAAAGGATTCGAAATATATTATATAACTTTTATGAGAATGTCTAAAGTATGTCTTATTTCTTCACAATGATCGAGATCTTTAATTAGTCAGAGGAGAGAATCTTTACTTTTTAACAAACTTCCTTTCTTTATCCAGAGGAGGGGCGCCACCATCGCTAGTTTGCCGTTACTTTTCATAAAACTGTTTTTTTTAAATATATAGAAAAGGGAAACTTTTTGGTTATTTGTTAGATTGTAAAGACATAATATTTGGATGAAATTCTGTATAACGACATAATAGCCGAATCTGGCAAAAAGATCAAAATACTTTGGCCCACAAAGTCCTGACTTAACTCCTGAAATTTGTATGGGAGAATTTATAAACTAAGACCACGGGCGTTATGTCGGGACGCCGTGGATAGTGCCACTCTACAAAGCCTAAACTTTCATTCGACTGGCCATACTTTTCGAATTGAGGCTAAGTTTTTAACAGACATGTCAGCCGTCTTAAATTTGACTGACTGATATATGATTATCACGAAAATCTCAAATTAGTCATCTGGTGGCTTTGTTTGTCGTTGGCTTAGGCTATTATTTTGAATAATTATTAAAGCCTGCTGAAAGAAATTCCGTGGCTGAAATGACTTGGTATGTATGGTATTGCTTTTAATTTCTACCAATCCAACCGATTTAACCCCAAATTCCAGTTGGCTTCATTAAAAACAAAACACTTCAAAGAAACACAATCTAATAATTGCATTAAAAACGATGCAAAGAAACCGCATTAAAGCCAATTCCATTGAAATTTACACCATTTTGTTTTGAAAGCTATTTGAAAATGACTTCCATTACCAGCCATTATTGCCAACCATTTTCCCGCACTAAACTAAAAAACTACACAATAACACTATGCAATTCACAACCCCTTGTCCAATCAACAAATTCCATGCTATGGCATTCGTTTCGTAAAGTCGTATAAATTAACCCTCTCAATGTGCAACCAGGGACGCAGCCAGCAAGCAAAACAAAACTAAACACTACAAAAGGTAAAGACGGAGAAGAACACGTAAATTGGAAGTGACATCCATGCATGTATATTCTGTTCGTCTTCAAAATGGGACATAATACCCCAAAATGTAAAACCATCCATCGTAACGCATCGCAACAATTGCATTTTAATAAACCACACGTCTCTTTGGTCTTGGAACGATGCGATGTTCAAACGAACTAAAAATGAAATGACATGGGCACCCAATCACACACCTGAGGGTAATGCTGAATAAAATTACCTATGCAAAACATATTTTACCATACTTTATTTCTGGATATAGATAGATATGCGCGGGCTTTCCATACTTCTTCTTCTCCTTCGACTTGTTCTTCTTCTTTGATTGGTTCTTCATCGCCAACCATCATCTTCTTCTTTAGATTTTCGTTGTCCCTATATAGAAATGTATATCACATAGCCTGAGGAGACAGGAATGCAAATTAAGTTTTTTTCTGCCAGTGTATTAAATTTAATGTCCTTCGGAAGAACATAAATTTTCTTTTTGGGTTTATTCTCAGTTCTCTTCAAGAATGAGTAAAATGAAGACTATCATAATTTATGGCGATTTTTTGTCATTCTTTTGTTTGATTTTGATGGATTTGTTTTTAGGGTTGAAGACAAAGATGTTGATCGTGATATCGTTTGCTTCCGGTTTAATTTCCTGGAAACTATATCATTCAACGGAGTTACCGTGTGGTTTGATTTAGAGGGTTATGATGATGGATTGCTGATAAGTTTTGTTGATAGAGGGCTTTTGATTTTATGAAATTTATACTGGTCGTTGTGAGATGTTGAGTTTTATGTGAATGGTTTTGGATTTAGATGGCTTTCTCTGGCTCTGGCGAAATATGTAAATTTTTCTGCAAATCTCAAAAACATCTAAATAACTAATCATTTCCATAGTAATCCCCTTCGAGATTGAATTCTTATATGACTATTAAATTATAATGTCGGTAAGGCAGCGCCTTAAGCTCAATACAAAAATCAGTCAACATTGACATCTCATTAACTTCCTTCATCAACCATAGAAACTCCGCTAACAGTTGACATCTTAATAGTCTTAAACGATCTGCATTGAATTTGCAATTCTACAGATTCCATCACATTAAAAATATCATCTCTACATTAAGATTTATCGAATTTGAATTCTTACATGACTTGTAAATGATATATGGTTTTTTACAATATAAATCACCATCCAGCAACACTTTAGTCTTAATGATAGGTAAACTTTCATAATCTGATGTTTCATCCGAAGGACTCTATTAGAAATATTTGCATTGATATATCTCCTTGAAATTTGCCTTGGTCTGGTAAGGGGTTTTGGTTTCAGTGGAAAATATCAGACTTTAAAAGCGTTCCTATCTATTATTTGTCTTTGCAAAATATTCAAGCAACATTGATATCTTTTCATTCACAAAAGAACAAAACCCATTAACCATTCATCCGGCAACATCATAGAGCCAACATGAAACTTCGGCTGTTGACATTCTACTAGTCTTAAACGAACCAAAACCCAGTTACATAGAGTTGGTCTACTATCTAATCACCATCCGGCAACACTTCAGTCTTCGCAAAATCATAGACAAACCATAGATATGAACACTTTCGGAATCTGATGTTTTTCACTTCATCCGAAGCATCCTATAAGAAATATTTGCAATTAGAAAGCTCTTTAAAGCGTTTTCTTGCTCTTGCAGGGTGCTCCAGTTTCAGTGGAAGATATCAGATTCCGAAGGTGTTCTTATCTTTTATTTGTCTATGGCAAAATATTCAAGCGACATTAACATCTCCTTAGTCAAAGAGCAAAAGCTCAACCGGCAACATCATAGTCTCAAAAAGAAACTCCGGCAACAGATGACATCTTAATAGTCTTAAATTCTTACATGATTTTAGTATCAACAACTAAAATCAATCTACATTGACATCTCCTTAAGCAAAAACATGTTACCACTTAATTCATCAACACCATATACTTATACATACAACAAACCGCTCCGTCGATTCATAATCTACCAATCGTTTGCCTTCACTTCGAACGGTCTACAGCTATTGTTCTCCAGTTGCTGATGCCCTTTGATTTGGTTCAGCTTTTAGACAGTCCATGCCGACCTCGCCTTCTACTAGAGATATGCAAACCTTCGTAATCTGATGTTTTCCGCTTCAGCCGAAGCACCCTGTTAGTAATATTGGCATTGGAAAAGGTCTTTTTCTTGGATAGGGTGTTTTAGTGGAAGATATCAGACTCCGAAATTTGTACTATATGTTATTTCTCTATGGCCCAGCCATCGTATTTGTTGCTTTGCCATTCTTTGAACTATGCTGGATTCCTCTTAAATACCCCTAACAGGCTCTTATCTGATCCTGACAATGTCCACGATTCGGCCCCATATATCAGAGCTGGTATTATGAGTGTCTTTTAGATAGATCTTCAGTTTAGTATTTCTTCGTATATACCTATATCTGAGGATCCTGCTCAACCCATAAGAGTCTCCGTCTGATTTCCTGCGTGATGTCATTGACTGAGCTTCCCGTATACGTGAAATCATTGATTGCCTTAAATTCATGAGCTTTAATCTTGATGTTAGAAGACTACTTTCGGTTTCTGGTCGATTTCATGTACTTTATTTTCTCGACTCTTCACTCTTAAACAGATTTTTGAATTACAGATGTGAGTCTAGTGTTGTGGTGCTAAAACCAAAACCAAGAACTTCAATCACAGTTCAGAAAACCCATAGATCGACTATGGAAGACATAATCAGTCCAAGTCGTGTACGAAGAGTATACTGAAATAAAAAGTGACAAAGACCAGCCCGCTGTGTTTTATTAACTTCTTTTCCAGCTAGCCAAGAAGTTCCTGCCCAGAAGCCAGTTTCTGCCTAAACCAGCAAGTAGCCTTCCAGACCAGCCTGCCCGAGAATCCAGTAGCCCCGGGCCACTATCCCAGTAACTTAATCGATTTCGTGATGAAGTCACTTGATGTTCGAGTCGCGGCTATTGGTTCTATGACTTGAAGACAGATGTTAGACAAGTTTCAAGACAAAACATCTCATTGCCGAAAACCTTTAGTCGTAGTAAAATGGTGCGATGCCTTCTTTGATACGGGAACAGGAGTTTGGGCGTGCCATAGAGTCATCTGACACAGTAAGATGAGCTTCCTGGAGATGTTCTAATAATACTGTCGTACGTCCATGGTGGTGCGTATCAATCTAGAATTGACGAGTCTTCTCAAGTATCTGCCGCAGTGTGAAGATATGGTCAGAGGAAGATTTGCCGAGTCTGAAGTCACATTGATATTCTCCAATTATTTTTTATAGGAAAAGTTTCAGGTGCTCACATAAGATACAATATAGAATGTTACATCATATAATATTGAGCAAGTTGATAACTCTGTTGATTCGATAATCCTTCTTGTTTTATTTTTATATAGGTACTTATGCTGATGCAGATATTCTATGAAGCTGTCTCCAAATCTTTGTATCAGCTTAGCTGGAATTCCATCGAGCCCAGGACTCTTGTATGTTTTCAGCTTTCCTAAGGCAGCTTTTATCTCAGCAAGCGAGGGCGGTGATATTTCGCCTTCTTCAGCCGATTCCCTGTTATCGCTGCCAATAAGCTCTGCTTCTTCACCAACTGATTACCTGGTATCCTGGATTCCCATCTAGCGAGAATATCATCATTTACCAAGAGATTTCCAGATGTATATTTGAAGAAGGTTGACGATGGTGTTGAACCTTCCTTAGATGTATTACGTGCTGATAGAACTTTCTGGTATCACATATTCCTCTCTAAAGCTCTACATTTCTCAACACGTTATTTTCGAAGCTGCCCTTCTTTGAAAGACATAGTTGCACATCTCGACGTTCAGTCGCCTTGTAAGTCTTCCTTTGCTCTCATCTTATTAACATCTTAGTAGCCTAAAACCCACATTGATTCAAATCACATCAAAAAATATAAATAACCCACGGCAACACATCATCTAAATATAAAACTCCGGCAACCTTGACTTCTTCTCGTATTAATAAACATAAAAAGAAAACCAAAAATGAGATAATCGCGGTCAGAAAATCAAATGGTGTCTAAAAATAGTCAACAAACAAACAACCAGCTCAAAAAAGCCAATTAAAGCCAAGTGTCTAATTATGTAGAAACAATGATAGTTATTTTTCATTGCAGCTGGTTATTAAATATAATTGCCCATCGGCCATTAAATGTTTCCCGTGATTTGATTTTTTTTTCGTTTTCTTAGTATTTTTGGTGTCTTGTAATTGAAAATAACTCAATTTGAAAAATACTTACACTCTTACAATCCACATAATCCATACACTGGTGCCATTCTTGAATGAACTGGAAGTGGAAAAGAAGAAAAATAATAGACGTTAAAAAAGTTGGTTGGTATAATGTATATAACATAACAATAAAGCACGATGATATTTTACGTAGGTGACAAACCGACACGATTTACTCTTTAACTGTAATTATTATATTTCTTACACGAGGAAATTAAGTTGTTTTGTATATTTTTACACGAAACGAATACCTAATCCGATTTTGCCAAAATGTTTATAAAATAAAGGTTGGTAATAAATCAGACTTAAAAAGCTACTGTGATTATCTCAGGCAAACATCTTACTTAATTCTGTTTAACAGACAGTTTCTTGCGGTGGCTTCGTGTTTTCTTGGGAAACAATATTTAACACTTTTGGAATGATTCTAGGTGTGTGGGAATTTTGGCTTTTTGCGCTGTTAATTTTGTTGGTTCTTGGAGGTGATGAAAGATAAATTTGACTATGACAAATGTGATACGATGTGCTTTAAGAAGTTGTTTGGTTTAGGTGCTACACTTTCGCATTCCATACTCTGGCGATTCTGAGTTCAATCCTCGGTACAGAATTTTTTTCATAAAAAAACTACCGGGCGATGGCGTTACCCTCGCGAATTTGATCTTGATGAAATAAATCACTCCACTATTCACTGATGTAAGGCAGGTGGTAAATACATAGAAAGCAAACATTCCTTGATATCACTGTTACACCTTGACCCGCCTTTGGCTTGTGCTATGAATTCAGTTTTATATGCAAAATGAAAATTTGTTTTGATGCAATTTTACAGAGTACAGAGATAACCAACTCCTTTCTTTAAGAAAACTTTAATACATCTTTGAAAAGAAACCAGAGTTCTTAAAGAATTCTTATTTCTTCTTAAATATTCTTTGAGAAGATTTCTTGAAACATTCTCTTGAACGTCTGAAGTTATCTATTAGATTTTTTTTTTCAATCCTCATAATCTTAAGTAATTTCATAAAACATAAATTCATAAAAACTGAGAGAAATAAGTTATAACATTAAAAAGTTTCCATTTCCATCACACGAGACAAATTTAAACAAAGAATTGATATCGTTGAAGAGTTACTTATTTGAAAGTTGAAATATCCATGATGAATGGTTTCGCTATTATTTGTCTTCAATAAATATGTATAAAAAGTGGATTTTCTTGAGTTTTGACAAATATATTTGAATTCTGAAAACAGAAAAACTATTTCTAACACTCTATAGAGTATGGGCAATTTTATAATTGTTTCTGAAGGCTCCCTTTAGATTTGGCTTTTTGCGTTGTTAATTTTGTTGGTTCTTGGAGGTGATGAAAGATAAATTTGACTATGACAAATGTGATACGATGTTCTTTAAGTAGTTGTTTGGTTTAGGTGCTACACTCTTGCATTCCATACTCTAGCGATTCTGAGTTCAATCCTCAAATATATATCATAAAAAAACTACCTGGCAATGGCGTCAATCTCGTGATTTTGCTAATGATGAAATAAATCACTATTCAGAAGAGAGAAAACTAAAGTACTGATGTAAAACAGGTAGTAAATACATAGAAAGTAAACATTCCTTAATATCACTGCTACACCTTGACCTGCCCTTGGCTTGTTCTATGAATTCGTTTTATATGCAAAGTTAAAAATGTACATAGTAACCAAGATAACTAACTCTTGAAGAAATCTTTAATACATCTTTAAAAAGAAATCAGAGTTCTTGAAGAATTCTTATTTCTTCTTAAATATTCTTTGGGAAGTTTATAAGATAACATTCTCTTGAACGGCTGAAGTTTTCTCGAGTTTTATATAAGATATCGAAAACACAAAAATGATTCCTAGGACAAAAATTATTTCTTTTAGACGATTTATTCAATTGATAATTTTTTGCTTGAGAGAAGAATGATTAAAGAGCTCTCAAACAATACTTTTCTATGACTAGAAGTTTTAAAAATTTCCAAGTCCCGACAAATCTTTTCAAATAATTCTTTAAGAAGAAAATAACTCCTTTCTAAGAAAAGAACCAAATAAAAACAATTTCTCAAAGAAGTGAAGAAAAGGAAATACAAATACAAAACTTTTCCTATTGGTTTATTCAAACACAGTAATTTTGATTGACTTAGAAAATCACATCTAAGTCGAAACAAGCGAATGTGTTCGAGATAGGATTCAGACTTAATCTGAAATTAATAAATGGATGGATGAATGTGGGCTTGAGTGAGTATGTATTTATTCTAACTAGAGTGTGTATGTGTTTTAGCAAGTTTGCTTTTTTTTGTGAGTATTTGTTTGAGTGAGTTTGTGTTTAAGTGAATATTTTGTTTAGTGAGTTTCAGCAAATGTATGTTAGATTGAGTGTGAGTATGAGCGAGTGTGTTTCTGAGTGAGTAGAGTGTGTTTAAGTGAGTTTTTGTTTCAATTAGTGAGTGTTTGAGTATTTTATTTTAGAAAGTATGTTTCAGCGAGAATGTGGCTTAAATTGAGTATTTGAGCGAGTGAGTTTCTGTTTTATTGAGTATTTCAATGAATATTTGTTTGAGTTGGTGTTTAAGTTTAAGCGAGTATATGAATGAATGGTTGTTTGATTGAGTGTGGACTTCAATGTGTGTTAAATTATAGTATCAGATTGTGTGTGTTTTCAAGTGAGTTTCTGTTTGAGTGATTGAGTGAGTGTGTTCACTGATCCAGTTGTGGATTTGTTCAAATTAGTTTGTGTTTTAGCGAGTATTTGTTTGAGTGTGTATTTAAGAAAGTATTTTTTCTCATTAAACTTAGATAATTAAGCTTGACTAAAACCGAACAAAGCCAAGTAGTGCTCGTTATTAGACACTCGTTTTTCTAGATCGACTTTTAATCATATGAATTGTCGCTTCTTCTTCTTAAACCGAACAAGTTTAAATTAAATACTAATCACTTCTTCTTCTTAAAACCGTCACTCTTCTCCTTATTTCTTAAAATGTTCTTCTTATTTCTACAGACAAGTCCTCACAGCCAAAATCCCTATTAAAATAAAATGTGCCAGAAAACAAGATACAAAACTCGAAATGTTCAACTTGTCCTATTACTCCCATTAATCAAAGCGTGAAAATCATTAAAATCTATTGATTTATTAACAACAAAAACATCTCGCGGAAATGGAAATAAAACTGAAAGGTAACACAAAAGCAGAAAGACTTAAAAGATGCTTAACCTATTTCATCCAACTGATTTTAAATACAAATCTCCAAAAGATGCTCATTGAAATTTTTGCGTCTGCGTTTTAACGGTTTTCATGGGATTATAAGATTTGGATGGTGCCGTCGTGTTGCTATAACAGACACTACAGGTGTGAAGTAATTGCTCTTTTAATTTGGTAAAATGGTAGTTATGTGCGATTTATGGATGGTTTGTTTATTCGATGGATGGAAAGGTGGGACGATGGTGACGACGACGATTTGGATCTTCTATGGGGGACACTTTTATTAATAGAAATACACAAATTTACATATTTATTGTAAAATCGTGAAATCGACAATTTAAATTCAAATTGAAATGGAATTGAATTGAGTTGTCACGACTGAAAGGGAAGCCATCAGTTAGGTGTTGTGTTTTTCTTGCAATTTTGTATGTCTCTTGTGGTTATGGTGTTTTTCTTTCAACTATTTGAGTTGGGAGAGGCTATTTTTTTATGTTACGAATAGTAGGTGTTTATTAGTGGGGAGTAATGGGACGTATTGGTTCTATGAACGATGGTTGAAATTTCCAGTTCAATAATGTTTAATTTAGAAGATTATTAGCTGTGAATTTTATGAATGTAGTAAGACAGAATACCTTCAAGATATCTACGGAATCTATACCTCTACAATGGTACTTATAAACTTACTTTTAGCCCTCTAGAAGAAGGTAAAATTTGTAACCCAGTAAACACACAACTTCTTTAAGAAGCCTTCATTTTTCTTATTTTGTTCTTTTCTTAGAAAAGAAGAAAGACGACTTCTTAAAGACTTCTCATCTTTGAAAAGTATTGTTTGAGAGATATTCAATCATTCTTCTCTAAGCAAGAAAAAAGCCTTCTAGAAGAAATCGTCTATAAGACGAAATAAGACGTCTTTTAGACTTTTGTTTTCTTCGAGAATATTTCTTTAAGAAATCTTAAATAAATAAAGTTGTTTACTGGGCTATATTCAAAACTTTTTGAAATCCTATTTAAACACTGGTTTAAATAGGATAAAGTATAGCAAAAATTACAACAATTTTACTACTAAATTGTTAAAGTTTAAACGAATTCAGATTAGTAAAATTTTCTATTTAATAGCAAAAATTACTGATCTGTTTATAGTAAAATTTACTACT
>JXPG01060601.1:1521-20747 GCA_001015175.1 Megaselia abdita | reverse complement strand
GTTAATAAGAAAAGAAATATACTTACAAAAAGAGGCTTTAGGAAGCCTTTAATTTTTTCTTTAAACTATCTTTAGAACATGCTATAGAAAAATATGTAGATACATATACTTTCATGCATACCATAATTGGTAATACGACTAGGAATTTTCAAAAATACGATTTGTACGTAAGCGCCGATTACCGACCGTAAATTTCTAAAATATGAATTAAAATATTGCATTTTGCAATTGCAGTTTTAACGAAACTTTTTCGTCTAGAAAGTCTTTTAATTGATTAAATAAAGAGATTTTGCGATTTTTTGTGCCGAAAAATCAACTTAAATTGCCTTTTTAACGAAACTTTTCGTCTAGAAAGTCTTTTAATTTATTAAATTAAGAGATTTTCATAAAAAAATTTACACTTTTTTTTCATGGTTAGGCTGGAGCTTGCACTCACGTTTTCCACTCTGACTATTCTGTGTTCGATCCTCAGTGCTTAAGTTGACATTTTTCTGAAAAAAGTTTCTTCACTATGTTTCTTAGATACTTCCTGATGTCGTTTCGATGTTGACGAAATAATAGGATACCTCATACAAAAGTATTAAAATAGTAAAGACAGCTCATCACTGATCTTATTCAGAGTATAATTGAAGACTAAAAACACTGATGTAGAAAAGCTGGTAAATACATAGGAACCTTGAGCAACCTTTGACATTTTTTGGTTGTGTGAATTTAGTTAGTCAATTGAGGAAAAAATTACTTTTTTTGTAATTATAATTAATTAAGGAGAGTCAGATGTTAGTCAAGAAAGAAAAATTAAATTCTCTGTGTTCGATTCAAAGCTTACTCTGCAAACTAAAATAATTGAAATTGAAGATATGATTTAATTAAAACTAACAATTATATAGGTATAAAAATAAAGTTTGCCAATCAAAATGAAGAAAAGAGAAATGATAGGATATCTAAGGATAACAGAGTAATTGAACTAATAACATTTATGACAAGTTAATACATTCATGTCACCATCTCAACTAAGAAACGAATAATTTAAAATCAATTATTTTTTAAATCCTCTTCCTTATCAAACTTGTTGCTATGTTTTAATAGAGTCATAATATAAAAAGGATTTATGGGATTTCATTTGAAAAACTCACGAAAGAACCAAGGGTGTGTTTTCTTCCTATGTTTTTAAAAGCTAATTTCATATATTTCCTGATTTTATTAGTTTCTATTTTTTGATAAAAACTTAATAGTCTTCACTTTTTTACATCCTATAAGGCCCAAACTAAATAAATTATCTCACAATCACAAACAAACCATTTCACCCAATTAAAAACACGACAAAGCAACTAACTATACCATATTTATATGCAAATTCAACAATTTAATCAAGTTAACGTTTTTCATTGTCAATGCGATGATTGCGCGCGGAATTTTAAATAGAAAGGCCAATTTAAGTTTACATAAAAGAAGAAGAAAAAAACAACAGAATGTTTATAAATTTTGTTTACACATTTCCTTTC
This sequence comes from Megaselia abdita, assembly GCA_001015175.1. Lineage (NCBI taxonomy): Eukaryota > Metazoa > Arthropoda > Insecta > Diptera > Phoridae > Megaselia > Megaselia abdita. Next base: position 19,245 of record JXPG01060601.1, on the reverse strand, counting down.
ATTCACAGTGAATTGACTGACGATGATGTATCCGGCGCTACTATTTCTATTGCTCCTCTTTCTTCACCGATCGCTCCTAGTGCGATGCGAAACTAACCTGCCGCCAATCTTCACTCAAGTCATGAACAATTTGGTTCTGTCTGAGAATACTGAGGTCGGAGAGGTGATTTATCGACTGGAGGGCTATGACCAAGAAGGCAGTATAGTCACATTCGGTTCCATAGGATCTGACCACTTCCAAGTGGATCCAGTCTCGGGAAATGTGACGTTAGTCAAGAAGTTGGATCGAGAAGAGAAGGACACAATAACCTTTCTAGTGACGATCAGAGATCGTGTGAATGGAGAGACAGAGTCTGACCAGGACAATATTGTACGAGTGCCAATAAATGTGATTGTTTTGGATGAGAACGACAATGCTCCAGAATTCCAGGACACCCCTTACGAAAGTGTAGTTCTCGAGAACACCACCGTAGGGTCTACTATTTTTGATAGAATTGTAGTGACTGATAGGGATAGGGTTGGTGATAATCTAGACATCTTCTGTTTGAGTGAAGATGATTCGTGCGAAAAGTTTAAACTGAAAGTAATGGAGAGTAGTCAGGACCGTCTAAAAGGTGCTGTCATTCTTAACGACAACTTGGATTACAACCAACAAATGATCTACTATTTTCAAATAAGAGCGACAGATGGAAATCACTCATCTTTTACAAACTTCGAGGTTCATGTGAAGGATGTTCAAAGTTTACCACCGGTTTTTCATGGATCACTGTCAGCCGTCATAGATGAGGATAGTCCTATAGGCACTTTGGTATTAAGAGTGCATGCGAGAGATGGAGACACTGGGGAACCAAGGAAGATTGTCTATAATTTGATTACAAGTAAGTTACTTATTTGCATTTTTTTGTTTTGTTTAAGCAATTCAATGAATACCTGACACCGTTCAAAATATCAATATTTTTTTCTTCTTAAAATTCCTATTCAAAATATCTTATTCTGAATTCTGTGAGGAATATTCTGAATGGCATCCACATTACACATTGATCATCTTCTATTTGCTCCAGCCTCAAATCGATTGTTATTTAACCCTAAAAGGTCACATATATATGATGTCGGTTGTTATTTTGATTTCGCTTACGTAGTTGGCTTGATTACTAAGGTTTTTGTAAAAGCGTTCTTGTGATAACCTTTGCTTATTTATACAATTTTGGGAAAAAAAAATCATGTTCTGTTGACTGCAGTTCTTCAATCTCAGAGCATCTAATGGCACTTCACTCCATCTCACCGACATTTCGTTCCTTTTAGGGTCCACCCTATAAAAGTCATTTCATAAAGTTTTCAGCTGTTATCCATAAAAATTGGATCCCATCATTGTTCACTTGGCCATTGAAAACTTGAATGCAGAAAGTAGAGCTATCTACGAGGACAAATTAAATCAAGGTTCTAATGAAATTCCAGATTTGCCATCTTCTTTAAATCCCTTGGATTGTATATTCAAGGCTTTGGAAATTATGGAGTAAGATAGAGGAAGAATGTACCAACAAATTCTTCATCGAGTGGATGTCCAAAGTGTAAGGAAAATCACAAATTGATTATGTGCCCAGAGTTTATGGATTTAACACCTAACATCGTCATCGTATTGTAAAAAGTTCCAGAATATGTTACAGATGCCATAGACAAACAATAGATAGGAAGACTTTCGGAGTCTGATATTTTCCACTGAAACGAAACACCTACAAGAAAAAACTTCAAAGAGCTCTCTCAATGAAAATATTACTAACAGGGTGCTTCGGCTAAAGTGGAAAATATCAGATTCAGAAAGTTTGCATATCTATGGTTTGCTTACAAAAACGTAACAAGAGCAACTGTGAAGTACAAGTTAAAGCGTGTTCAAAATGCCTATCCACCACACATCATTGGGAGAACTCTAGCTGCTATTTCATCACATGAAGACAACCACGATGTCTTAGCTACGGCAATAGTTCGTGTTAATTATGCCTCTTCGTATTCTCATCGACACCGGAGCATAGTAAAATTACGTAACTGAAGGAGTAGCACAACAGCTTCAACAATCGTGAAGACTGCAGAACCAATGCAACATGCATCGGAACTGTTAAAACTTTCAAAGTCAGATCTGCAAATTCTATGACTGTTGGATCTCGTTTCGAGTCAAATTTCGAGAAGGATTTTAGAGCACTAGTCATGGAAAGAAGTTGACGATTGAAATTCCAGACAGGAAAATTAAAGGAGAACTCCCAAATAGTTGGAAAAGCTTGAGACTTTCAGACACATCTTTCAAAAATCCAGGAGAAATTTATATGGTTGTTGTATAGTATTCTTTGTCGATTGATCCCGCAGGAATACAGAAAAGTGTGTACTCCAATTTACTGGCTTTGAACTCCAAAATAGCATGAATTCTTTTTGGAGAATCCAAAGGCGAACCAAAGATAAACTAAAGAAAGAAAAACCATTATCAGAAGAAAAACATTTTTGTGAGCAACATTACTTGAACTCGGTAGTCCTTCCAGTCTGACGATTCTGAGTTCGATCCTCAGTGCACACGTCAGAATTTTTCGTAAGAAACTTTCTTTCGTGTGAGTCGGATAAACTACCTGACGCCACCCTCGTCGTTTCGATGTTGATGAAATAAAAGGGTACCTCTAATACACTCGTTAAAATAGCAGACAGCTTATCACTGACTCTATATTCAGAGGAAGAGGGAAAACTAACAACTCTGATGTAGAAAAGCAGCTGGTAAACACATAGGAAGCAAATATTAATTAATATCACTGCTACGCCTTGAGTCAGCTTTGGCTCGTTGTGTGATTTAGTTTTTTTATTACTTGAACTTATAAATGATGGCAGATATATGATGAAAATTCCTTTCAAAGATGATCTAAAATCTACAACGATACTTAAAAGTTCAAGAAAAAAGTTCGATATAACATCAAATGGATGGATGACTACAAGAAATTCATCAATGAGTACAATCAAGAAGACAGTGTTTACTTTATGCCACATCATGCTGTGCTAAAACCTCAGAGCACAACCACTAAGCTAAGAATAGTTTTCAACGCATTGGATAAGACTGCGGACAATGTCAGTCTTAATGAGATTATGACTTATTGACTGGCAGGGACACAATTGAGCAATGCACACAGTTGCAGAAGCATTTAAGAGCTTTTGTTAAAAGAGGAGGTATGTCATTGAGGAAGTGTCAGTGAAAAAATTATGAGCTTTTGAATTGCGGAAGACAATTCTCTGAAAGCATTAGGCTTAAATTGGAGCATTATGGAGGATTCGTTCACGTTTGAATAAAACAATCGTCCAATAAAATAATCTTCATCGAAGGTAGCATTGCAGCAAGTCTTCGCTGTTGGAATCGCTTAAGGTGAAAGATAATGACAAATCAGTTGAGTGCACATACAAGATTAAAAAACAATGGACTAAATGATGATGTGATGTGTCTAATATTTAAATATACCCAAGCAGCAAAAGGGTATTCAAAGGTTCTATTGCTTTTAGCGGTGCACAATACCTCTTCAAGCATTCTACAAACATACTTGAAGAGGTATTCCGTGACGTATTTTTTTAAATTCTTCTTAAAGAGGTATTCTAGAAGAATTAAACAAGTAAGGTATTCTCAAGTAGAACAGAATACGTATTCTAGAAATCGCTAATGCTTCTTGGGTACCTCGTTGGATTGATACTACGTCATCTTCGTATTTAGAGCTTCATGGATTTTGTGATGCATCTCAAAAGGCATATGCATACGAATTTCTTAAATCCAGTAACTTACAAGTAAGATAGATTGGAGGTACATACCAACAAGCCAAAAGTGCAGATGTTGCTACTCGAGAAATAACATCACTAGAGCTCAAAGAACAAGAGGTATTCTTCGAATTACCGGTCGACTTCAGAACTTACTTTCTTATGATGAGAAACATCCATTCGTCCGATAAATTCCAGCTAATTGTTCGTTGTTCTCATAGAACCGATACATTAACTGAGTATACTTTACGAAGACGCTACTGGAAGGGAAGAATTTGTTGTGTTGTAACAAAGGCAGTGCATTTGGAACTTGTTACAGAATTGAGCTCTGAGTGTTTAAGTGTATATAGACGACTTTCATCGAGAAGAGTTCCCTGTAAACACATATGTATAGCAACTGCATCACCAATTTTATCGGTGCAAATAACATTTTCCAAGCAGAACTCAAGGAAGTCCAAGAAAAATGACTTGAGGCAATAAAGCCATTGACCGTGGAAGGTTTAACTTGGCTTTTCAACCCTCCATCCGCATCACATACTGGAGGAATATGGGAGGCAGCGGTAAAATCCATGAAGACATTGCTGTTAAAATATATCACCAACACGCTATTAACTTATGAAGAGTTTAATACCGTGTTAGCTCAAGTTGAAGGTTGTCTAAACTCAAGACATTTAGGCTAGAGAAATGTTCCAGAAGATCTAGCAATCCTTACACCAAGTCATTTCTTGACAGGTACATAAATGTTCACCAATCCAGAGCCGGAGGTTTGACAGAAGGAAATATCTTCAGAGTTTGTAGGACATAATCTGCAATCAATATAAGATTCCAGATTCTTCACAACTTAAAAACAAAGAGAAAGTGGAAGTTGGAATCAGCTAATTTGAAGATGGGCGATGTAGTCATTTGAGGACAACAACGTTTTTTCACATAATTGGCCATTGGAAATTGTACAAGAAGTTCATTCAGGAATAGAAGGACTGGTAAGGGTAGATACAATCAATCAAGACAAGGGTATAGATCAACGGAAGACTTGTAAAGAGGCTTATTACCAAGCTTGCGTTGATATTTTCAATGTATATCAATATCACAATATATTTTCTCATGTTCAAAACCGTTTCTAAATATTTTTGCCATTGAAATGAATAAGATATCAATTTTATTACATAAAAGAATCAATCAAGAAATTGTATTCCTTTTTTTATAATTCTTCATAAGATGATTCTTTTTTTTTTGCAAAGGCTATTGTTGCTTTGAGTAATTCGATACTGCACTAACAATACTTCCTTTACAATTACAGTAGCAACACTCGCCATGATACAATAATTTAATTTATTTTCCATTTCCTTTCAACTTTTGAATCAGAACATTTTACATGAGAGGAAAAAAAAATTGTGGTAATTGATTTAGTTTCTAGGTAAAAACTGTTTTACAGACATACTCGTCTCAACCAATACCTTCAAGTTCATTTCAGATTGTGCTTTATGAATTGATTCTTTATAGAACATATTACTTGTGGATATAAGAAGACTAGAATACATTTTTCTACCCTTTTGTACATCGAATTGAATGTCTATCCATTTGATTTTCAAAAGATTTTCTTTTGTTTTTCAGAGGAATATGATAGGTACGATTTTGTGCCTATATAAAAAGAGTGCCATAGGTTTTCAGGTTTATAATGGCAATTTATAAGAGCTATGGCTTTTCATTTTTCTATCATAAGAGGATTTAATCATGGTAAGAAGAGGAAGACTGTTTTTTAAAACTATGAGGGTAGAATACTCGTATTATTTTTTGGAAAGAAAGGATATGATTTGAAATTGTCTTCCAATTTCAATCTATGTTCATCCATACATACATACAGACAGACAGCGTCCTAATAAAAACATGTAGATTTGAGCCATAAGTTAAAATACTGCACTTACTATTTTTGCATGGATTCCGAGTGGTTATATTATTCTACATTGATTTGATTTCCATTTCCTTTTAAATTTTGAATCTCAAGATTTTATTTTATATGAGAAGAAAGATTTGTGGTAAATTGATTTCGATCTTTATTGTATAAGAAGATTGTATCGATGTAATTCATATCATATTTCTGGTATGATTTTATTGTGAAAATATTATTGTATATGAATTTGTTTAGAAAGACGTTCTCTTGCATTCTTTAATTGCTTACTTATTCTTCAAAGACCTTTTGTTGGGGACAGTTTAAGTTGAAGTCATTAAAATTAAATTTCTTTCCAGATCCAATGGATTACTTTCTTTTAGATGAAAAATCAGGTGAACTAAGAACCGCTCGTCCCTTGGACAAGGAAGCTTTACCTGATAATACAGGTCTCATCAAACTCCTCATTCAAGCTAGGGAATTGGTAAACGGGGTTCCAGGAACCGATAATTCAACATCCGCTCAAGCTGAAGCCACAATAACTATACGAGATGTTAATGACTCGCCTCCAGAATTTAATAAAAAAGAATACAATGTTTCGCTTCTTGAGAACACGGTGACAGGGACACCTTTAGCTCTAGATATGAACGTTACTGACAGAGACGTCGGAGTTAATTCCAAGTTTTCTTTGAGGTTGGAGGATGTTTCTGGAGTTTTTGAAATCGAGCCTAAATTTGTAACTGGGTCATCGCAGGTGAACATCCGGGTTGGAGAAGGAACCTTAGATTATGAAAACCCCAATCAGAGAAAATTTATTGTCCTGGTTATCGCTGAAGAAACTGATACCAATCCAAAGCTTTCCTCAACGGCGACAATCACAGTTTCGGTTTTAGATGCCAATGACAATAAACCTACTTTTGAGGAAGAATCCTTCACAGCTTCAATAACGGAAGCAGCGAAACCTGGACAATACATAACAACTATCACAGCTAAAGATGCCGATTCTGGTAATTATGGAGAGTTTGGGATTAGATACAGTATTTCCGGTAGTGGATCAGAATTGTTTAATGTGAACGAACGAACTGGAGTCATAACTCTTGCTGATTGCCACAAAATATCAAAAATAAATTCAGTGGAACAAAACATTCGAAGGAAAAGACAAGCTTCTGAGTACGAAGTTTTCCAATCGAACTTCGAAATCCCCACCGAATCATTAGAAGAAAGATCTACAGAAAGGTCTCCCAATGAACAGGAGAACTGTTTGGACTATGAAAAAGAGACCACATACTTTTTGTCCTACAAAGCGACTGATGATGGTGGTAAAGGTCAAACTTCTATGGTTTCTTTAAGAATAAGCGTTGATGACGCTAATGATAACCCTCCAGTTTGTGAAAGTGCCAACTACAAAGCTTCGGTCGATGAGGGGTCTACGATTTTTGATTCACCTCTTATCATCAAGGCTAGAGACGCAGATGCGGTCCATGATATAAACTATAGACTCATAGGAAATGATTTTATTGAGGGTATTTTCCAAATTGATAAACAGTCTGGTCAGGTCACGATTAATCGAAATGCCTCTTTGGACGTATCCACTTTGAAAACAGACCACTTGACTTTTTCGGTGGAAGCTAATGATGGAGTATTTTCTACTTCTTGCAAGGTCAATGTTACAATTAGGGATGTGAACAATCATGTACCAAAGTTCCTGTTTGATAAGTATTCTGCGGTTATCGAAGAGACTTCGGAAATTGGTGAGTTTTTTTTGTATTATTTTTTAGTTTTAAGTTTTATTGAGTAAGATTCTTTGACATTGAAGGATTTTATCTAAAATGTTATGTACTTTTTAAAAAACATTAAATCAAATCGAGCCAACATTAAACAAAAATCCTAATAAGTTAAAAATAAAAAAAAAACTTCGAGTAAAAAAGAAAACTACGAAAAATCAAATAAATACCAACAACTATAAACTAAGTATAAAACAAAAAAAGGATTTAACTTAATAATAAAACAAATAACATAAAATTACAAATACAAATAGTAGACTAAATCCAAAAAGAAGTCTAAGACAAACATTTAAAAATGTTTTATTAAAAAAAAAAAAAAAGAAGTAATCAAACAAATACCAACATTAAAAAAAGTAAATACTAAAAAAAAATTTAACAAATAATAACCAAAATAATAAATAAAATTAAGAATCGTATTTAAAACATAAAATTTAAGAAATAATAGCAAATAAAAATTAAAATAGAAAACAAAATTCCAAAACAATATGGGGGTTAGAGTCATAAAACGAGCCATCGGGCAAGGATCTAAGTTATGGTGCCATCTGGTGTCTACAAATCGAAATCCTATATTAATGGTAGTTTGTAGTAGTCAGACCTTTCCAATCCTATTTATTTTTGTTTTGCTCCAGTTTTCCCTCTTCTTTTGTATTGAGCTTTTATATGTTTTTTCTACACAGAGTACTTGAAATTAAGCATTGTAGTAAATGCTCACTCTCTAATATACAAATTAGATTCAAATTGCATAGAAAACATGAAATATGTACCCTACATATTTAATGTACTGTAGTAGGACATATTTAAAATATAGAATTCATTCACATATTTCGTTTGATGAATATTCTACAGTCGAAATAAATATGCTACACATTTTGTTGATCAGGAAAATACATATTGTATTGAGTATGTCAGATATTTTATTTGTGCAGTACTTATTCTGTTCATGATGCACACATTTTATTGATAAAAACTAACACATTTGAATTGTTGTCAACATTCCACATATTTCAATGAGTAACTTGTATATTCAAATATGTTTTCTACACAATAAATGTGTGTGGTACATATTTGAGTGTGGGTGTCGTACATATTTGATATACATACATATGATGATTATCCATCTCTCTCGGTTTTTGGTCTCAGCGGTCCAGTTTGTGATTCCTTCCAGGCAATATAACCATAGCAACCGTGTTGACCTTGTCGTCGTCTAGTTTGTGCTAGCCATGTCCATATATGTCCAAGCCATCGAAGTTGTTGCTTTCGCCCTCTACCTACAATACTGGAGTCTGCATAGAGAAGATTTTTGTCTGATTCTGATAGTACCAACGACTCAGCTCCATATATCAGAACAGGTATATAGAGAGTCCTGTAGATTTTTAGTGGATGTTTAGTAGATGTTTCTCCGGATGAATCTCGATCTTAACACTACTAAGCCCAAACAGTGTTCGGTCAGCAAGCACAATTCATATTTTGATCTCTTGAGTGATGTCGTTTAGAGTGTTAACTGGAGAAAGCCACCGAAGTTGTTGTTTTCGCACTCTATCTACGATACTGGAGTCTGCATATTGCTCATAGAGCTCATGATTGTATCGTATGTGCCACTCATTGTTTGCATACATAGACCAAAAATCATACGAAGCACCTTCCTCTTTAATACCTTCAGAAGATTTTTGTCTGATTCTGATAATGCCCACGACTCAGCCCCATATATCAGACAGGTATAATGAGAGTCCTGTAGATGTTTAGTTTAGTGCTCTCCGGATGAATCTCGATCTTGACACTCTACTTAAAATCTCTTGAGTGATGTCGTTTAGAGTGTTAACTGAAGACTCAAGATTCGATCCTTACTCAAACTTGTCAATGCCAATGGCGATGTTAGTGAGATCTGTTTGGTTTCTAGTCGATTTCATATATCTGGTCTTCTCGATTGATGTAGCATGTCTATTGATGTTGTTGTAGATTGTCTTCAGATATTCTATGTTTCTTGTGACGATGTCATCTGCATACGATACAAGTTGGACAGACTTTATTATTATGCTGCTGGATAAATAATCTGCTAGTTTTCCCATTCGCAGACGCCTACCTTTAAAATTCCATTTCCACCAAACAATTATATAGACTCCAATAATAATAATTTAAAAAAAAACTCTTTCTATAGGTACAAAAGTAGAACACTTAACTGCTGAAGATTTGGACACCGGAATCAATGCCGAATTAAGATACCGCCTTCAAAAAGGAAGCTTCAATGATTTTAAGATTGACGAACTGACTGGTGAAATTTTTGTATCCCGAAAGCTAGACTACGACCAAAGGAACACATATGAGATGGAAATTCTTGCTAGTGATTTGGGAACACCAAGTCTATCGGGAACTGCTACTTTGGTCGTAAATGTGACTAACAGCAATGACAAGAATCCTTATTTTACACCAACAAATCAAAAGGCCGAAGTCAAAGAAGATGCTTTAGTGGGAACTGTTGTTCACACCTTAGTGGCCATTGATCCTGATGTTGCTGCGTTTGATGCTTTGGAGTTTGCAGCCACTGAACCAATAAGCGCTGTCGATAAGGATGGTAACGAGATCCAAGATGTGGAGAGTTTGAAAGGTTACTTCTCTGTTAACCGAGGTGGAAAGGTCACGATCAACAGGAAATTAGACAGAAATTTGTTTGCTGTTATAAGGATCACCGTCTTGGTGACAGATGTCACAGCTCCAAATGTTCAACAGGGAAGAGGACGATTGGACATAACAATAATCGATATCAACGAAATTCCACCGGTGAGTTTTTAGTAAATACTTTCTCATTTTATCTGATTATTATCTGTTCTCCTTCTCGTTACCATTACTACAAAAAAAATTCTCAACTTAAATACGAAAATTGCAATCTATTCCGGTTCGTCGAGTTAATATGATGCTTAGTGGATTGAAATTTATTACAAATTTTCGATTAATATAAGTAATTTATCCCCTTATCAATTTCGTGTTATATCCAAGAACAAATTTTATGCAATTGAGAAACAAAAACGACAGAACATATTTTTATTTCTTACTTATATTATTATAAAAGTTCAGAAGCAATTTCAAATTGCATTCGTGAAATATACTTAAGGGTTGCTACCGATTTAGCGGTGTCATAGCAATGAAGTAAGTTAATATAAGATATTGAATGGCTCTCAACAACTATATCTTTGAGTGAACAAACCTAGTAACTAAATTACATTGCACAAAGAAAAACAGTTGGCTCTATTAATGGATGTTATATAAAGGAATGTTTGTATTCCTATAGGTTTTTTTGGTCTTAGTCAATATAATTACTTTAGACAGGTCCTTGATTTCTTCAGGTTCTTATACGCTTTGCCGTTCTCTTTCATTGAGTTGTTTTTGGCATCCTCCTCTTTAAGTCCAGCGACAAAGAGCTCTGACTCTTAATGCTTTTTCTCTTTTGAAAGTCTCTAGAGATAAATTAAGGTTTAAACATAGATAAATATAGTAGATAAAGAACAAGTAGTCACATTTCTTCTTTCAACATTATGGAAATCAGAAGGAACAGCGGATCACGGCTCTCAGACAAAGAGGAAAGCGATAAAGACTCTCTCTGGCTGTTTGTCTGTTTTCTTCTCTTCAATTCGTACTTTTTTATTGCTTAATTTCTTCCTTCCATCAAAAACCATTGATTCCAGATCAGAAGAGCTCTACGAATAAGTTTAAGAAAAAAATTTAAAGTATGCACTGAGAATCGAACTCAGAATCGTCAGAGTGGAAGGCGAGAAACAAAAATACTGAAAATAAATATTACTCTCTTTCAGAAATTCTATCCACCATGGACTCCGGAAAACCCTACAATCAAAGTTCAGTTTGTTGAAGAACAACCTATAGGAACCACTTTGATAACACTTCAAGCATCCGACGAAGACTCAACAATCGGAGAATATAGAATCTCTGATAATGAATTCTTCAATATAAACCAAACCACTGGAGTTATAAAGACGAAGACTCGTTTGGACTATGAGAAAACCAAAGAGATCCAGTTTATTGCAACAGTTACAGATACGGGAATTCCTCAGCTGACATCAACTGCGCAAATAGTTGTTGATATCTTGAACACCAACGACAATGAACCTCATTTCTCTCAAACTGTCTATTATTTCAACATCACTGAAAACTCCCCTCGAGGAACTGTTGTTGGTAAAGTTGAAGCTACGGATGAAGACGCTGGTGCTTACGGGGAAATCACATACTCTCTGGTTGGTGAAAACCATAACTACTTCATGATTGATTCCTACACAGGAAGTATCATGATTTCTAATTCATCTGTTCTTGATCACGAGTTGATTTCCGAAATAGTCCTAACCGTCGTGGCTAAAGACAAAGCTCCAGAAAACATTCAAAGATCCACTATTGCAACTATCTACATCAATGTGTTGGATGTGAATGATAATCCTCCAGTCTTCACTCAAAATGAATACTTCTCAACCATAGCGGAGAACGCTGCAATAAATCCACCAGCGGCTCTTCTTCAAATCAAAGCCTTGGATGCAGATAGTGGCATTTTTGGTGAAGTGAGATATTTCATCGTAGAAGGAAACGAAGACAATCTTTTCAAGTTGGATTCCAATACAGGAATTTTGTATCCAGCTCAAAACTTGAAAGGAAAGAAAGGGATTTACATACTTCAAGTGCAAGCCAGAGACAATCAGGGCTCAGGAACTTTTGAAGCCTCTGCAACAGCTACAATCACTGTTTTAGGTGTCAATCAGTATCAACCGTTTTTCGTGATCCCGGGAGTTTCTAATGCAACTGTCGAAATTACTGGGGTGAGTTTTTTTTTTATAAATACTTATTTCATCATATTTAAACATTTTCAGCAGAAAAATATTACTTTTAGCTAAATTTTGAAGAAAAAAAACAAATTTTTATTGATTACTTGGTTACCAGCTCTCTAGTCGTGAAACATATATAGCTTGTTTTAAAATTGCTACCTTTAAGATATTGTCGATCCAATAGAAACCGCCAATGGTAATCAAACTATCAATTATTTCATGATGCCCCTTCTTTGAACCAGTAAAACCCCTAAGATTGAAATCTTGAGCTCCTGAAATGCCAATGTCAGCCAATCTCTGTACTAAGGACATACCGTATGCGTATGTCTATATCAATTCCCTTCTTTTTTAAATCTGCAAAGATAACGTCTTAAACGCATTTTCTATACTTTCAATACTTTCTTCTAGGCACTTCACAATTGTATGTAGGTCTCAGTTGACTTCTCTTTACAATAGGCATGTGGAGCATTCGAAAGCTGGTTCGGTTTCACAACAGTCCTAATGTAGTGGCCAATCAACATTTCTAATCTTGTCAACCGGAAGGAGCAGAGGCTTAGAAATTGAGACGATCTAAAAACTTTCTCAATTCAAGGCGTTATGACATCAAGGGACTGTTGTATCATTGCAGGAAAAATACCATCAGTCCCAGCAGATTTTTATGATAGATAGATAGATAGATAGATNTAGATAGATAGGTAGATAGATTTTTATGGTTTTGACATTTTCTAATGATGGTCCATAGAATTGATCAACAGGGTTGTCATTGACTGAATCTAGAAAATGTGCTTCCATTAGGATATTCACACTTTAATATCTAGACTCTGTCCAACTACCATCATTTCTTTTAAGGAAACTTGTGAGGTTTCCATGGTCCTTTTGACTTTGTAGCTTATATCCTCCTATTTTTCCCCTCTTCTACGAATCACAGAGCGCTCTAGCCGTAGAAATCCTGCACTTTTACTATCTACTTTATTCAATCTGCTTTTCTGTTTGCGAACTTTTCTTACAAATTCTGCAATGTCATTTGTCCACCACGGAGGATTCTGTTTTCTTGGCTTATTTAAAAGAGAAGATACTTTTTCGAACGATGTTAATAAGGTATGTGCCAACCTTTCCCCCATTTCATTCAGTTCCTCTATACTACTTGCTTGTTCTACCGGATGAGGTGTAGTTCCTTCTCGTCTGCTTACATTCTACTTGTAGACTTACACTAAAAGATGTGAAGTTATGTTTCATGTTCTGTCTACTATGTCCTTAACTTTTATTGTCATCGAATCCAGGCAGGTAAGCGGAAACCACGAGATTGATTCCGATGCCTAAGACACACTCCTCCTGAAAAAAGAAAATGTCTACATTCTATTTAATTAAAATACAGGCTCTAATATTTCTGTCGTGCTATAACACAGACAACGTGTATTCGTCAGCTTTCAAGCCGCATACCATGGAATTATCTCTTACCCATGGTTCCTGTATAAGTTTTGAATTTGTTTCTTTAGCTAGGATACTTACAAGGTTACTGCTAACTAGCTTGCAATGATGTAGAATCTGAAAATTAGGAACATTGTTAGTCCTGGAATTTGGATCCTTACTAGCTTGATAAGTTTTGGCTTAGATAAGTCTCGGTCTAGGAACCTTAATACCTTTAATATTGCCCTCCTTCTCATTCATAGTCTCGCCTGTGTTCTGTGAAGTATATGAGTAATTTTTCGTTAGCTCAGTTAATTAACAGCTTTTAATTAACCACTCTTAACCTCGTATCTACAGGAATCCTATCATCTTCTGTACTGCCATACTGACTTTTTCGTCCACCTTCTATTTTCCTCTCGACTTAGAAGTTACTTTCTCCTTATGTCTAGTGGTAATGGTTTCTATACCTTAACACTGTCAGATTGAGGAGCATCTCACTTCCCTCATAGATGCATAGAGAGTTTCCATATTTAGAAACTTCCTCCTCTTTAGGGGACCACAAGGGTCTAACTGTTCCGTGAGCTTCTCTAACATCTTTCTTGTAGAGCCACTAATCTGTGCTACATCAGTGGAAGCCAATCCAGATGAAGTCGATACGACAACTGTGTTTTTTCTGCTTAAGTTGAATGTGTGTTTAGCTCCAGACACAGAGATCGCAACCTCTATACACTAAACTGCTTATAATTCATTCATTCGTAAACTTATCACATCAATCCCTAATCCATCCATACACTCAACCCTCCATAAACCCAGCCATCCATTCTAAAACCCATCATACACATAACCATCTACAGCCTTATCCATGAATATTGTCTACCCATCTACATTGATCTATAAACTATCTCTAAACTCCATAGACTCTCCATCCACTCCATTGAAATCAAGAAACTTTATCTAAGTCCAACTCTCCTTGGAAAACCTTTATTTTGGTAGTCTTTATGTTATACAATTACTTTCTCTCATTTTAGGACAACATTCCTGCAAACTATTTGGTAATGACTGTGAAGGCCACTGACGAAGACACTGGAGATAATGGTAGGATTTCTTACTTCCTCCAACATGAGAACCAGAACGTGGATTCCACCGATGACTTTTCTATAAATGAAATCACAGGAGAGCTGAGAACTTTGAGAGATCTGAACCGATTTGAAAAATCTTCTTACGAACTCATTCTAACCGCAAGAGATAACGGATCACCTTCTCCATTTGAGAGCATCCGTTTCTTGACAGTTATTCTTTTAGATGCAAACGAAAACCGTCCAGAATTCCCAGACTCTTCGAACCCTTACAAATTCTCAATCCACGAAAATACTGGAAGGAATATAAAAGTGGGCAAAATTGAAGCCACGACAAGAAGTAAGCGAAATAACGACATATTCTACTACATGCTCTTAGGAAACGAAGATGGGGCTTTTGCGATTGATAAAATTACCGGAGAAATCTTTACAAATAAATCTTTGGACCGAGAAACCACCGATTTCTACACCATTTACATCCTCGCTAGTACAAATAAAGAACTTCACATTTCAGAAAACGAAAGAGCATCCTTTTCTATAAAGTCCTTGGACAGGGATAAGAACAAAGCTAAAATCTTGATTACTGTCCTTGATGTCAACGACAATCCACCAGTTTTTGAGAAGGAGATATATTACGCAGGGGTCAATGCAAAGTCTTCTATAAATGGTGACGTTGTAGTTGTGAACGCGACAGACTTAGATTCTGGGAAAAACGCCAAGATTGAATACTTTATAACAGCCTCAAATCTTTACAAGTTTGGGTCATCGAGGTCGACCGGCTCAATTCTACCAAGTCCTTTTGTTATTAACCAAAATGGAAGGATCTCGACAAACACTCCAATGGCCGAATACAATCAAGATAGGTTCGAATTGGAAATATTGGCCAAAGAAATGGAACCTCCGGAAACAACCGCAAAAACCACAGTTTTTGTGTGGATCTATGACACAAGTCAACTGATTAGGATCATTTTGTCCCGGAAGCCTGATAAAGTCGAACATGTCAAGGACATGATTGTCGATGAACTTGCGAATGTGACTCAGCATAGGATAATCGTTGATGAAATCAGGTATCATGTTGATGCTAAGGCGAGGATCCGAATGGACTGGAGTGACATGTATTTCCATGCTGTGAACCCTGAAACCAACCAAATTGCCATGGTTGACGACATCTTGAGAGTGATCGATAGCAAATACGAGGTCTTGAAAGACTACTACGCTGACAATGCTATTGAAAATGTCGTTCCAGCATACATCACAAATGTCCAAGAAGAGTTCGATTTGGCGTTGGCGGGATTGGTAGCTCTGATAATCGTCCTTTTCATTGGAGTTGTCAGCTTTATAGTGTTATGCTGTTGTCTCAAGCATTGGAATCTTAGCGTACCAACAGAAAGTCGACGGAAAGAGGCGTTGATTAAAAAGCAGATCATTGAAGAGTTGAACACTACAGAGAACCCTCTTTGGATAGAGCAGTGAGTGTTTTTTGGTTTTATTTTTGTTATATATATTAAATTGTCTGTCCTCTGTAAGATGTCTCCAATTTTATAGTATTATTAAATCCGGGAAAGCTGATAGGATAATTATCGTAATATTTCGTGAGGACTTTTGTTACGTTTTTGGAGAATTACATTTTTTTATAATAGTGAACATTTTGAAGGGTTTTTTTCAGGGAAAAGCAGAGGAAGAAAGTAGGCTACTTCTTGTAACGCTACGTGAAGGCTTTCGTTACATTTTTATTGAGTTAAATTGACAGATCTTATACACGTTTTTGAAGAAGAAGAAAATAGGCTACTACTTTCTTTCTTCTTTTAACCCAACAGATGATAGGCTAGTTTATGAAGGCTTTCCTTACGTATCGGTGAATTACATAGGAAAGTGTGATTTTGTAAGAAACTTTAAAATGTTGAAGGAATCTTCGTGCATGTGAATATGGGAACCGATTCAAATAGAAGAAGATAGGCTACTTTTCGTAACGTAACGCTTAGACTGTTTTTGACAGTTTCAGGGTTATTTGCCGGATTGACCATATTGTATTCGCTTCGTCCGTCCGTCTGCCTTTTGCAACGCAGATATGAAATGGTAAACCTTGTCCGATATTGCCATGTGATTATTCATTTTAAAGGTCTATCTGACTACTACAAACTGCCGTTAACAGCATTTTTATTCAGAGGTACTGTTGAGAACCCTCAACGTATTTTTTTGGAATTTCTAATTGCTAATTTCTAATTTTTGGAAATAAATGGGCGTAGCGTTCATAGTCTAGAAATGGCTTTCGGGCTAATGCATGTTCTCCGTCCTAGTAAGACCTAGCATATCTCCAAGCACGATCAGTTTATCGTCTTCATTAAATTGCGAGAGGTAAGGTACAGATGCGGAATCCTAGCTCTGAACACAATGTCTCAACCCACTGCACGGCCATATATATAACAGTGGGATCATCTCTTTTTAAACATTTAAAGTGAAACTTCGCCACATCGACAAAAAACATGAGCAATGAAAGAAGAACATGAGACACGCCATAGCAAGGCCAAGGAATTGTTCGTCCGGATAGACCTACGCCTTAAACGAAACCAGGGGTCAACGAAGAATTCGACGCAAACATCACTCTTGTTGAAGACAAGCGCAGACTCGAAGAGAAAGCAAGCTAGCAACGAGGGAACACCAAAGGCGAAAGGTCTTCAGATGACAGAGAACAAATAGGCTTCCAAGGGGAAAGGACTTCCTCAAGCTAAGAGAACATATCCAAGGAAGAACCTGTCTCTTAAAAAGTCACCAGAAAGAATCTATATTATAAAAATCAGTTTTGTATGTTTATAGATTTGCGTGTTTGTTCCTTATACAATATATATATAGAGACAGGTCGTAGGCTATTTTCGTGACGTTACGTAACTGTTTACTTTACGTTTTGAGTATAAACGTAAGTTAAGGTCAAAAATGTTTAGTTTTAATTTGGTTTTTTATAATATTTTAAAGAGCGAATATACCAAATA
>JXPG01060539.1:0-11332 GCA_001015175.1 Megaselia abdita | reverse complement strand
TATAATACAATATAATATAATATAATATAATTTTATATGTTGATTGATAATTTTATATTGATGATTCTCCTGGCAGGATCGCCACGAGCTTTGGATAGTTTAAAGCTTAAAAGACATGAAGATTAAAAAACCATAACATTTATTTAACTAATGTCTACGAAAAAAACCTAACATTCACAAAATATTCCAAAACCACTCAAAACCTATTAAATGTATGATCAAAATTAAAGCCCAACCTCTTTAATAACTTTTTGCAATGAAATATAAAACAGCTGAACTACCAAACAGAGAAAAACCATTTCTCCATGTGTATCTACCCATCTATGGCTAACGACCAAAGAAGCAACAACGAAATAATATTAAGACAAGCGTAAATTCGAAAAACTAACAAATACAACTGAGTATTTAAGAAAATAATGAAATAATTATACTTTACTTTGCGCTTACTATGTATAAGGTTGTATCTATCTATCTGATGGATGGAAAATGAGGAAAAACTACAAAGCGTGAAAAGTCGAGCGAGCGAATGAACGATGGATAGATTTTTTATATATATTATATACATTTTTTTTTTGCATTATTTTCGTCTAGTCAGTCGTGTGTTTTATGGCATGGAAAGTCGAGAGGAAAACGAGCAAAGCAAGCAAACAATCATCCACTCACACAAACAGACAGACAGACAGACAGACCACGGTGACAAAATCAAAAATCTTAAGTCTGAGAGATCTATTTTTGAAAATGTCATTTCTCTGGCGCTCTGGATTTTTTGATGGAGATTCTTAATCAATTTCAAAAGAATGAAATACTAAAGAAAAACCCTTCCAAAGAGAATTCACTGATCACAGTTGATTGTCCCGCGGTGTGTTTCATCTTATGTGATAGCGCTGCCTTTTGAATATGTGTCAACTTATTTAAAGAAAATTTCGTAAAAAAAAAACACAGAAAACAACACAGAAGCAAAGTAAAGTGGGCCAGATTTTAACACACCTGCATAAATTTTCCCAGAAATATAATGAGAATGAAAATGAAAAATGTATAGATGAGTTATGGCCCTGCTTTTTATTACTTAAGAACTTTGCTTTTAAAAATAAACATCATGATCTGTCGGGGGGAGATGTAATGGCGCAGGCAGTCTATATGGGGGGAACATGTATCAAAGTGAAGTGAGGCGATAAACTGAGAAGTCTGTTCCATTTTTTTGGTATTTCCGTGAAAATTACAAAACCTAAATTCATGCGGGAAAAAAATAAAGATACCGACCAAAAGTCAAGTGCCAAAACGTATAATTTTCCAACTTCCACTTGACATCAAAAATTAGTCAGAAACTACATAAAAACCCATAAAACCAACACAACCGAGAATTGTATGTATTATTCGCTCCACCTGATGATTAATTTCTCTCCTTTTTTACTTAATTTTCTTAATTTTAAACAAAAATATCATTCCGTCCGTCTGGCTTCTTCGTCTTCCCTGTCTATACGTGTTGGTTCTGCTGCTTCTTCTTCATCATCGACTTTTCTTCACTGAGTTGAGTTGACTTGAGTATACAAAATTATCTTGTGAGTGGATCGTTATAATTTTTCTTCTTCTTGTATGTCGTCTTTCCTTCCTCTTGTGCTCTTTCAAACCGAAAAAAAGAATGAATATAAAATTAACATAAGATTTTTATCTTGGCAACGAAATGGAAAACTGCGTTGACCCGCGAACAACAGATTAACTTTAAATAGTCTTTTTTTTCCTTTGATTTTCAACGTTTCTTTCTTTTTCCCTACAGCACAGACCGCTTCGATAACTTCACTGACGCTAGTTAATAAAACCATTCATTCAGGACGAAAGGTGCGAATTCTGTGTAAAGTCAGCGGTCAACCCACACCGAAAATCACCTGGTTCAAGGACAACAAGTCGATCAACCGCGACAAACACCTTTACTCATTTAATCATACTAGGTGAGTTGAGACTTTGTCTTTATTGAAAAAATGTGTAAAATTCTTATTTGTTTCGATTTTTACAGACGAAAATCTGAGTTAACAATTCTTTCGTTCAATTCGAGTGATGCTGGTACATACGAATGTCGAGCGAAGAACAAAGCAGGAACAAGTCCAGTCAGGAGGCAGATCGTTATAGAGACTCCTCTAACACCTCTACCTACAAAGGGTGAGTAGTTTTTTTATTCTTAAGGTTTTTAATTAATGGGAGGTTTTGGGAATGACATTTCATCCAGAATTTAGTTTAATCTTAAATGAACTCTTAACAATATTTTTATTACATTATTGAAAGTTTTTTGTTAAATTTAATTATTATCAATATTTTAAAAAACTTCTTAAAAATAAAAAAAAAATGTTAAAGAAAATGTTTAATTAAATTTGAAGATTTAAAAATTAAAACAAAAAATTAATTAAAAAAACATTGGATTTTTATGTCATAAATTTCATGTTAAATTTAATCCAGATTTTGAAACAAACAAACATTTAGAATAAAAACAACAAAAAAATAAAGAAAACTACTAATTTCATTTGAAATTGTTTGATTATTTTGAAGAAAATTTTTAATTTAATTTGAAGATTTGCTTAAACAAACAAAAAGATAATAAAAAAACAATGGATANTAAATTTCATGTTAAATTTAATCCAGATTTTGAAACAAACAAACATTTAGAATAAAAACAACAAAAAAATAAAGAAAACTACTAATTTCATTTGAAATTGTTTGATTATTTTGAAGAAAATTTTTAATTTAATTTGAAGATTTGCTTAAACAAACAAAAAGATAATAAAAAAACAATGGATAATTTGATGAATTTCATGTTAAATTTGAAGAACATTTTAAGAATAAAAAATAATTCAAGAAAACTCTGCATTTAATTTGAAAATTTTAGATATATTTAAAAACTTCTAAATTAAAAAAAATGTTCAGAAATAAATATAGACAAACATTTATAGAAATATAAAATTCTAATGCTTTATAAATGTTTAATTATAATATTATAAAAATATGAAAATAATAATATTAAAAATTAAAGATAATTTATTAATTTTTAGATTATTGAAATTAAAAATATGGACTTTTGTAGTTTCTTTTCGCAAATTATAAAAAAGCAAATCACTGTTCGTATTTTTTTTTTAATTTAAGCATGGATATACTATTTTTTTTTTAATAATGAATATAAAAAAAAATTAAAAATTAAACAAAATGTTTTATTCTAGAATTTATAACCCCTTTTACCCTAAATGAATATTTGAATCAAAATTCTAAAGATTCATGATTTTTGTTTCTAAATATGGAAACAAACCATAAACTATTAAATAAAAAAAAGACTATAATTTTTTGAAAATATGAAATATAATACAAAAAAATGAAAATCATGGAATTAAAAATATACATTTTTGTAGTTTGTATTTTAATAAATCGCAAATTAAAAGAAAATATAAATGGTTGTATTCTTTTTTTTCAAAATTAAACATGGATAATATATTTTTTTTTATATAAAATACTAAAAATTAAAAAAGCATTCTTATTTATTCTAGAAATTTTTTTTTTCTAATGACTCAATTCATTTTTTTGTTTAATATGAAAACAAATCATAATCCTTTACAATGCTTTTTTGTTATATATTTTACGGTAAAGTTATTATTATAAAAAAAATTTAAAATTAAAAAAAAAATAAGGAAAACTCTTAATTTAAATTGAAAATTCAAAAATTTTGAATCAAAAAAAGGATAAATCTCAAAAATTAAAATGTTCTTAATAAAAACGTTAACAAAAATTAATTTTTTTTAGTTCTATTTTCTAATTTTAAAAAAATATGAAAATAAATATTTGAAACAAAATTAAAATAGCTCATTAATTTCAATATTAATAGAATTAAAAATTTTTGTTTAATAAATCTAAAATTCTAAAAATAAATAACAGTTTGTTTTTTTTTTTGTTTTTTACAAAATTAAACATTAAAAAAAATATATTTCATATGTTCCCAATGAAATTGTTTTAAAAAAAAATGTTTTCAAAATATAAAATGCTAACTCTTAAAAATAAAATACGAAAATAATTAATAAACAAAAATCAAGATAGCTATATAAAGTTTATTGGAATAAAAAATATTATATTATATTAATAAACAAAAATCAAGATAGCTATATAAAGTTTATTGGAATAAAAAATATTGGTCTTTGTGGTTTGGTTTTTATAAATCACAAATTAAAAATTGATATTGATTGTTTTCAAAATAAAACATGGATAATAAAATTGTAAATTTGTCAAAATATAAATTATTATGATAATTTTTTGTTTTTAAATATAAATATGGAAATATAAATTTGAAAATTTAAAAAAAAATACTAAATACCAAATATTTTAAAATTAATATTTTTCTTATTTTAATATTTGGTCTTTTCAAAATAAAATATGCACTTCTTGAATTCTAAAGCTTCATGATTATTTTTGAATATAGAAACATAAACTAAACTTAATATTTAAAAAGGGATCTTATCTCATAAGATTCTAAATTTTCAATAATTAATAAGAATTATTATTTTAAAAATTAAAAACGAAATTGTTTTTTTTTAGAAAATTTCTTTTTTATTGTTTTTCTTATTTCTTGTGAAAATAGCGTAACGGTTATTTATAAAGTATTTTTTAACCTTTCAACTTTAAAAACTTATTTGAAAAAAAAGTCTTTTAAGTTTTCAAATTAATATTTTAAACAAAATTAATTTTTGAAATGTTTATTAAGATGCTAAAAACTCCACTTTAAAAACTGTTTTCGAAAATAATCTTTCTTTAAAATTTAAAAACTTTTCTTAAATCTTCATTTCATTTCGTTTCAAATTTATATTTTGACAATAAATTGTTTTTTAGAATTGGCACCAAAGATCTAGTCAATATTTTATATTTTTAAAGAAACTTTTATAAATATTTAGAAATTTCAAGAACTTCTGAAAGACAGAAACATAATTTAAAAAATATATAAAACAAAGTAGGCTCTTCTTGAACACAATTTTAATGATTTTTTAAAGATTAAAAGACGTTGTTTCATTTTTAGAATTTGAGGACTTTGTTTTATTAATACTGTATTTTTTTATTTTTTTATCTTTATTTTTTGGAAGGTATTAAAGAGTTCTATATGAAAAAAACACACTAAAAATATGTGTTTAAAATGTATCCATTAATTGAAAATTGAAATTAATGTTTCTAATGAAAGTGTTAAATAGCATGTTTAGAAAGTTTTAAAACTCACTTTTTTATTTTTTGTTTCAATTCTATTCTTAACATATTTTATAAAATTTATTTTAAACAAATTTTAAAAATGTAATAAATAATTGCTATTATTGAATAAAAAAAGTAATGTAAAATTTAAAAAAAATTGTCTGGTTTGAGAAAAAGTCTACCGAGAATAAACAATCGTAACAATAAATAAATTTCAAAAATATAAATATTATTAATACCTAAAACCTAATTTCACAGGTCCTATGGAAGACGGTGAGCCTTGTAATCCCGCTATGAGCAGAATGTGTTTGAACGGTGCAACTTGTAGATACATGAAGACACTGCGGGTCCCATTTTGCCAGTAAGTATATTCAGCTCATATAAACTAATCATATTCCATACAAAACAAAAATTAATATAAAAATGGTGCACTTTCCTTGCTTCTGGCTCTCTGAACCAAGCCAGCCAAGCCATCCAAAAATAGGAGAAACAGATAATTATATAAACAAAAACAATTTGTTGTTAATGATTACGCCTTCTTTACATCGCCTCTTACCTTTAATCTTCAAAAAAAAGAAGAGCAAAAACGAAAGAAATACACTTACTCTGTGGATAGACGTATACCAGACGCAACGCGACTGTGTTGTACCGAAGGGGGTTTCACATAGGGGATGTTTGGGTTTCGTGGGAATTTCTTGGAATTTTTTAGGATTCTAATGAAATAGAAGGTCTCGAATTATTAGTGAAGGATGAAACTCGTTGTAATAAATTAAATTTCGAATAAAACAATGTGAATGGGTTTTTAGGAATATTTCAATGTCTGTCCTTTCACAAACTGTTGAGGAAAAAAGTTGGCTCAAGTTGAAACTTTTAATTTTGTACACTATGAGTCGATAATATACAACATGTTTTTACAAGTATCTAGAAGATACAATTACTAGATATCTAATTATAGAAATATGAAGCCCAAAAGCATTAAGGATAGTATAAAGAGAAGATATTCCAATTCCTGGCTATTGAAACGTACTCAGCTTCAGTGCTCGCTTCGACTCCATAAATACTAACAATTCCCCTTGTTGTTTCATATATACAAGGAATCCTTCTTAATCCAACTTTCTACAGAGTATAGCATGCAACTTTTTCTTCCAGCTACTTGCGGAGACACATCTACACGTGTAGACCTTGTTGGACTTTCAATTGGACTAATTTCAAAGCCTAATGGTTGCTTTATATATATCGCTTTAACTAACTCATTATTAAAGAAGGCATTTTTACATCAATGTTCAGAACTTCCATTGTCTTCAAAGTAGCCATAGCGAGGAAGCATAGCTTTCAAACATGCATCATTCTCAGGCAAAGGAAGAGCTTGCTTGAATGTTCTTGGTTCTTCATGACACTTTCTTCGGAACTTCAACATCTTCATCAGAGTTCTCTTGACTTTCTTAGGAGTATTCTTGAGTTCCATCATCAACGTCTTCATGGATTATGTTCCAAGGGTGTTCTTGAATTTCTCCCTCCTTCATATCCACAAAAACCTATTCGATATGGGCTTGAGCACCTTTGATTTCTCGGCTCTGCGGCTCTAGTATCTCTACTAATTATGCCTCTACAACTAAGAATATATATACTTTTTCGTCTTCTCAGAATACCCAATAAATATTAACATTTCTTGTCAAGTTTCTTGCAAGTTGGACTTATATTATAGACTTTCAGCAGTAGATCCCCAAACATTTTGAAATAATTCAAGCTTCACTTTCACAGCTTCTCCCAAATATTTATTTCCCAAGTCCGATTGAAATAAAAGACAAAGAGAAATCTCAATGGCTTACCTGTACTTGCCCTTGGCAACTATATTTGGGTGTGCGCACTTTGCAGAAACAAGTATCTCGCATATCTGCTGAAGTCATCGATACATATACACATTATTATCTGAACCATGACATGTCTCCATCTATCTCAGTTTGCGGTGTCTAAGGTCCAGTTTGCGATTCATTTTGATGTAAGCTCTAATTCAAGGCTATCTAACCATCGAAATCGACCTTGTCGTCGGGATCTTGGGCAATATTTTTTGCTGAGGCTTCATCCGACATGTGCCATACATGTCATGATTGAATCGTATGCGCCACTCATTGTTTCCATTCATAGGACCAATGATCATAAGAAGCAGCTGAAATGCATTCAGAATTTTGTTTGTTTGATTCTGATCCACGTCTCAGCTCTATATATCAGAACAGGTTCTTGTAGATGTTTAGTTTATTACTTCTCCGGATGAATCTCGATCTTAACAGTCTACTTAGTCCCACCAATGTTCGGTTAGCAAGCATGATTCTCCTTTTGATCTCTTGAGTGTTGTCGTTTTGGGTCTTAACTGAAGACCTTTCCTTTACTGACTCAAACTTGTCAGTCACAATGGTGATGCTCATGAGATCTGTTATGTTTCCACTCGATTCATATATTTGGTCTTCTCTATTGATGTAGCAAGTCTACTTATGTTTTTGTAACTCGACGTCAGATCTTCTACGTTTCTTGTGACGATGTCAATGTCTTCTGTATACGATAAGAGTTGGACAGACTTGCTGCAGGATGTTCTGATGATAGCTCGTAGAACAATGATTTCCAGGCATGCATTAAACAGGTCACAGGAAAGTATTTCTTCCTGCCTGAAGCCTTGTGTGGTGTTAAAAGCTTCTGACACTTTCTTTGCACTTTTCATCTCTGTTAGAGTCATCTGACATAGTATTATGAGTCTCTTAGGGATGCACAGTTCCATCATTGCAGAGTATAGCTCATCTCTCATTCCAATATTTGTCGTAGCGTGAAGATCTGATCAGTGGTGGATTTTCCGGAGCGAAAACCGCATTAGTAATCTCCGATGATGGTGTTGAGATGTGGTTTCATGCGCTCACATAGAATGAACGATAGGATCTTGTATGCCGAGTTAAGTACACTGATTCCACAATAGTCCTTCTGATCGCTTTTCTAGTATTCGATAATGGTCAGCAAATATCGATTTCCGCTTGGAGTCGGGATATCGAAGGGACCACACAAGTCCGAATGAAGTAAGTCCAGAATAGCTTGTGTTCTTCCTCTACTTTTTTCGGATACTTTGAATGTTACAAGTACAAGATCTTCTTGAAATAAGCAAAGTTTCGATTCCCAAATCTAGTATGCCAGGTATGGAAATAATCGGAGAGAATAGCATCATTAGAAGTATTCCAAAATGAGGTTTACAATCTTAACTTTTCCAGAAGCTCTTCCCTTCACATGGATGGAATCCGCTACTATGATCATCTTTTTAGATATTTGTTTCAATTTGTCGAATATTATCTTGTCATTGCACATATGACTGCTTAAACCGAATTCCACAAACCAAGCTTCAAGCTCTTGATCATCTTTGACTTCAGAAAGACATCTTGCAATGTTTGGTGAAGACACAATTTTCTTATCTTCCTTTGACTTGTTTGCCTTTTCAACTTCATTATATTAGTGTTTAAGTGACCAAGCTTTCCGTACTTATGCTATCTCATCTTTTTAGAATCAAAACGTTTCTTTTGATACTAAGATGCCTTGTACGCTTTTTATCTTCATCCAAATCGCCAATCTGTCTCTAATAAGCTTGTAAGGGTGAACTGTCAACTCTTCTTCAGACTTCACTTCCAGAGCCGAAATTAAGGAATCGTAGACATCTGTCAAATTTCTGTCCACGATGCAAAGAATTCTTACAATATATTACCCTATTGTCTTATCTCTTAAGAATTACTTCGCCAGCATTTTATAGAGCAATACCTTTGTTTCTCGTAAAATTCTTTAAGTCCGTTCCAATAATCATGGGCGAATTGTCAACATTCTTCATGTTAATAAAATTTATTGAATTTTATGATGCTTACCACTTCAGCCGAAGTACCCTGTTAGTAATGAGAAAGCTCTTTGAAGTTTCTTCTTGCTATGGTAGGGTGTTTCGTTTCAGTGGAAAACATCAGACTAAACAAATTCTTTCTATCTATTATTTTTCTATGATTTTAAACTAAATCCTTAAAATATTTTTTTAACTACATTTACAATGATTAAAATTAAAAGAAAGTTTTAAAAAATAAGACAATTTAAAATTATAATTGAAAAACTATTTGTAACAGTTGTAGACAATTTTTTAAATATTTTTTTTAAAATTTATTGAATTTTATTATGAAATTGTTAACTATACTTTTAATGATTAAAATTAAAAGAAAGTTTTAAACAATAAGACAATTTAAAATTATGATTAAAAAAATATTTGTAACAGTTGTAGACAATTTTTTAAATATTTTTAAAAATTTATTGAATTTTATTATGAAATTGTTAACTACACTTCCATTGATTAAAATTTAAAAAAAGTTTTAAAAAATAAGACAATTTAAAATTATGACTAGACAAAAATTTGTAGCAGTTGTATAGACGATTTTTTACTAAATTTATTGAATTTTATTCTCAAATTTTGTAGAGATTGAGATAGAATGAGTTAAGAGTTGTTGAGTTTCCTATTGAATTTTATTCTTAAATGGTGTTTTCAAAAAGTAACGTTCTTATTTTTTAATTGTAAAAAATTAAATGATCGAGTTAAGTCTTGTTAAGTTTCCTAATTTTTAAAATTTATCGAATTCTATTCTTAAATTGTGTTCAAATAATAACATTTTCAATACTTTATTCAAATTATAAAGAATCACAATTAAAACCAACAAAAAATTCCTGCAGTCTATATAACCATTATCTCACAATCAACACATGTTAACAATAATTACAAATTTGTTCAGAAATCCCTTAATCTAAAAATTCCCATCAAACCGTAAAAAATAGGTCGTCATTCGAAAATCCTCACATTCTATAAATATACTTATACACTATACAAAAAATATATACAGGACCTCCTCTTTGTGGTGTTGAAAAAATATTTTGTCATCGTGTAACATATGTTGATCCCTATAGTTGCACTCATTATCATCTCGCATGTGTCGGGTAATTATAATTGGTTTTTGTGGGTAACGATGAACAGAAACGGAGACACAACAAAGAAAGATTCCATTCTTCCACCGATCGATCTTCCACCTGTTCCACCACCATTGAGGGAATTAATGAAATTAAATGGAGAAAAAATAAAATAATCATAAAAAAGGGTTAAAATAACAAATTTGTACGTTAACCTTCAGTGTCATTATTATTATTATTGTTGTTATTATATTATGAGAAAGGAAAGAAGAAAACCAAAATTTAAACACCTTCCAAACCAAAATAGATATAAGAAGATCAAGTTTTGTTTATTTGTTTTTTCGTTGGTTTTGGTTTCTTTAAATAAATAAATACACTTACTATGTATATTATAGTAAATTGAGCAGATCACTTAAGCAACTTCTTCTTCGCCTCCTTGTAACAGTTTAGGCACTTCAATTATTTTTTGCTGTTTTGTCTTTAATTATTTATTAAATTCAACAATTATTTATATCTATTACAATTATGAGAGAAATTTAAAAAAAATGTAAAAAAAATGTAAAAAAAAAGATATACCTTTAAATGCATATAAATCCATCATTCATGCTTCGGCGCTTCACAAACAAAAGTCAAAAATAAAAAATTGCTAAAATATCGTCAACCTTGTTGGTTAACCTCAAAATTACCCTCCAACAAATCATAGAACAAACGTAAAAATGACAAATGAACCATGACGACCCATTCTCTCACACTTTAATTAGAAAACCCACACATAAATTAATTGATTAGTGACCTAATTTGAGGGCTAACTTGTTGACTACGGTGTCTATCATATATTTATATAGGTTGGGTGTTTTTAGATTCATATGTTGATTTTAAAAGGACATATGTTGTCTTTATTAAAAGGATTTTTTCTGTTTCGTGTTTACTTGAAATTTCACAATTATAGTTTGTCTGGTTTTAAAAATTATAGTAAGTCAAATAAGATTCGTTTTATATAAGTATCTATAATTAAAAAAAAAACACGAAATATATTCTTAATAGTCTTGGATTATACATTCTCAATTTGTAGAATCTGAAATAAATATCCAGATATCTAAGATTTTCTTTAAGGTCTGAATATTTTAATTCTTAAATTAGGAAAATAATATTATATTATATTATATTATAT
>JXPG01060515.1:890-11918 GCA_001015175.1 Megaselia abdita | reverse complement strand
CTAGCCCTATATCTCTATCAATGAATTTCTGTGTCATGATCGCGGTAAGCTTGGTCCGGGAGACTGTTTCAAAGGTAGACCCCCTACGCAGCTCTACTTTGATAGCGCACGGAACGTACAAGGCACCCCACCATCCGCTGCCTGTGGACCCGTCTGGTTTCTTGTCAAGCAGTGTTATGATCTCGAGAACACATATTCCAGAAGAACACATATTCCAAATCAATTTCAGATTCGAAAAATGTAACAGTCAANCTCTACTTTGATAGCGCACGGAACGTACAAGGCACCCCACCATCCGCTGCCTGTGGACCCGTCTGGTTTCTTGTCAAGCAGTGTTATGATCTCGAGAACACATATTCCAGAAGAACACATATTCCAAATCAATTTCAGATTCGAAAAATGTAACAGTCAAGTTTGCATTATTTTCGCTTTAATGGTTTTTATGTAAAGTCGCAATTTGATTGTTTTGAGGATTACATACATTAAACAATTCATGGATTTGAAACCTGAACATCAGTTTTCCCAGCTCTCAAAAAAGCTACAGGCTTTTTGTATAGTTATTTTTGTTCATCTATTCAAAAGTTTATGAGTACTGAGGCATTTGTTTTTTGTAAACTAAAAACTGAAATTTTCAAATAATGTTAAAATCGCTCAACCGTTTTTATTGGTTACTATTGGACTCTGAACATAATTAATTGATTTACAGTACAGTTACATGAAAACGTTCAATCTGTTATAAAAACCATATTTTCACCACGCCAATCATCTTCCACACTATAACACACTATACCATAAACGAATTTTCAATGACGAAGCCAATAAAAACCGTTTAGCTCTAAGTAAGAACCCATGAAATGGATAGTATATCCCTAACAGCTAATATAAAATGAAAATCAACGAACGAATGTTCTATATGCATGCGATGCAACTGACAATTTCATTAATTTTCAGATATGGAGCCACCACAACAGCTCTTGGTCCATTCACATTGGACAGTTGACGGACAAAAAATGTCAAAAAGTAAGTTCAATGTTGTCGACCCGATGGATGTTTGTGATATTTATACCATGGAAGGATTAAGGTATTTCCTATTACGGGAAGGTGTTGCACATAATGATGGCAGTAAGTATTCTTCATAAACTTCCTTTAATTTAGTTTCAACATGAAAAGAAGCGGAACAAGAAGTAATTAAAAGTTACCTAGTTTTTCTTGACTTTATGAGACTATTGTATAGTATATAGAGTTTACGCGCGGCCACCCGGCCTTTAGCTTCTTCATTTTTTGCTCCTTTAGTTCTTTCTTAAGTTAGTTTTTATTGATGGAAATATATCATACATACGAGCATAGTGGGGATTATTTCTTTTAATGATGGAATAGTGATTCTTGAGGATATTTGATGGGTTGTTCAATTCTAAAAAATAAATGTAGTCTAATTTCCAGACTCGTTTCATCAACTACTTTCTAAAATATCTTCAATAGTTAAAATATAATAAAACACTGCAATTATTTACATTAAATCATCAAAAAAAAAGGTTAACCTTCAGATAATGTTACGAAAAGTAGCCTATATCCTTCTTCCAACAATTCCCATATTTACATATATTAAATGATTTTTTGTTTCACTTAATAAAGTGAGTTAATCTCAATTGTTTTTCACAAAAAACTATAAAAACTGCCATCCATCCACCCCACTATGCGATAGTTGTCTCTCTTCCATTCCATGTTATAAAAGTATAGTGTACTGTTTAAATGAAGGATAAAGTTTTTCAATTATCGATAGGCATGTAATTGGTTTAGTATTTATATGTGAAAAGTTTTCCCTGTATTCTCTTCGTAACGTAAGAGTTTTAGAAAGGCTTTTTCTATTAGGAAATGTTTCTCTTTCAGATTACAGTTCAACAAAGGCAGTTAGGATACTTAACTCAGAGCTGGCAGATACCTTTGGGAATCTTTTGTCGAGAGGATGTGCTAAAAGTCTTAATAAAAGTCAAACGTTTCCTGCTATGTCCCCTGATCATTACAATGAATTATGCAAATTAGAAGTTACGAAACGTCTGATAGCGCTGGTGGAACAGTTGCCTGGTAAGTAAATAAAATAAAAGTTATGAAGAATATAGTCACATTGTTTCTAACGAGGAACGAACGATAAACCTTAATGTCATTCATGTCTGTCCCACAGAGAAATCTCAACAACATTATGAGGATTACTATTTCTATCTAGTAGTAGACCAAGTGATAGCAACGTTACATGCAGCAAATAACTTTTTCGAAACGTGCAAACCTTGGGAAATGAAAAAGGCACCGAAAGATAGTGAGGACTTCCATAAACTACAGACGATAACTGCAATAACACTGGACACGTTGCGTGTTTGTGCTCTTATCCTTCAGCCCATATTACCAACGATGACTGCAAAGTTATTGGACAAATTAAATGTTGAGTGTGATGAAAGATCTTTTGATTGTTCTCGGGTGAATTTTACCAACGTCCTCAAAGATAAAGAAACAAATTTAACTAATGAAAATGCTGTGCTATTCAAACGTATCCTTCTAGACAGTAATGAAAATAAAGTCGCAAGTAAAGGATAATGTTATTCGGGGTGTCTTTCATTTTATATTTCCTTTGGGTGTTCTTTTGTTTCTATTTAAGTTCTTTTATTTTCAGTTTTCATTAAGATTTTTTGGATATCATTTTTGGAATTGATTTATTTTTGGATTTGTCCTCACATTGCACAAACCCATGGTCATCCTCTGCCTTCCATAGGCAATGTTAGTAAATTAACCACTACAAAAGGATGATGTAAGGGCCCCTGAGGTAATGGTAAAAGTGGATATGTTGGCTTTGGAATTTGTCTAGTGAAAAGCAGACAACGATTCCGGCACCTAATATTCCTCTGTCATATACAAACCTAACGATACTGTGCTTTCGAGTCGTGATGTACATTGTGAAGAGAACTGTGTCTCTTCTAATGCAACGACGAGTTATCTAAATATAAATACAATACAAAATTGGTATAAGAAAGCCAGGAAATTCATCTCGTTGACTTCGATCACACAACCGGACAACATCTGAACTCTGAACCAATTATGAACAATGTAATTAAACTTAGTTGCTTCCAAAAATATAATACAATATTATTCTGCACCATTTGAACTTAGTTTGTTAATTTTAAATATTCAATTACTATTATAAATGTGTTTTTGTTAAATAGTATTTATTCTTGTCTTGTATTGTTAATTAAACTTGTTAATTTGAATTCTAAATATGAAATTACTACTATTTTTATAATAATAATTATATATAATAGTATTTTTCTTAAAAATATTTGTTCTTGTTTTGTATTATTGATTTGTTAATTGAATTTAAAGTAATATTTTAAAAATGTTCAGATACATGAAAATTGTTTTAATTTTTCATTTAAAGTATACATATTTTTTGTTAATCAACAAATCAAAACTAAACTTCACTGTTCGAAACTTCCCACCATTCCAACACCTTGGAAGTGGACAATGGATAGATATTTCATAATTATACTATGTATTTTTCATAGTAAATTATGGTTAATGGTCTATTAAGACTAGTAAACTGGCTCTAAGCTACTTCTGACACTATTATATATAACATCATAAGATATAGCAATCCATGCTGTAATAGGAACATTTTACTCATCAATCCAAATAAAACATCTCCTGCATGAACACTATACATAGATCAGATTCTATAGAACAGAAATCTTCAAGGAATTCTTTGAATCATCTCTTGGCATGACATGAATAGAAATATTGTATGCGGATAATTTACTCATTCACTAAGTGGAATACATAAGATTTCGAAACAGTACAAGTTCTATTTCTCAGAACAAAACTCACAGGCTCCAAAAACCTTTCAAGTTACCTTGAATCACAAGTGTTTACTATAATATCTATATTATATAATTTCCACATGAATATACATATTACGAAAAGCAGCGTATTACAACATATGCTTATCTTATGTCCATATGACAATCCACCTGGTATTCCTAATCTCAGTATAGTTACGTAAATGCCAAAAATAAACCATATAATTCAAGAAAACCTTATCGTTCAAGGGAAGACAGGAAAAAGTTCAAGTGATGAAAATATTTTCAACCACTGATGAGAGAAAATTCTCCGAATTATTCATGCTCCAGTTAACTTTGAAAAAGAATTATAACAACTTGTCCTGCCATGAAAAGGAAACAACAAGTGCTGAAATGAGCTTACATTCGAGAACCAAAAAAGGTTATTCTTCCAGAAGCACCCTTCAACTCAATCTACATTCAAATGGGCACTTGTTCTGGACAGAATCTTTGTGAAGCCAGAAAAAGAAAGGGTCATCAGTGAATGTCCGAGTAGACCGAAAAATATATAAAACAAATTATATGTCAATAAAAACTAAAACAAACTTCTATAAAAAGTTCAACCGTTGGCATAACCTAACCTCATAACCCCATATCTAGAACAGTAACCCATTTATTGGCAACCACGAACAAAAGAATAGCAATAAAAATAAACTAAAAGTGGAAAAAAGAAACAAAAATGAGAAATTCCAATGCGAAACGAAAATCAGTTCAGTTCACCTTCACCACCATTCAACTTTGACAGCAAATACTGATGGGTTGTATAGATGTTGGCGAAACAGAAACAAAAAAGTTAAGGTGAAGATTTCTTTCATAACAAAGCGAAACAATACAACACAACAAGTTATATGGTAGCGGGCGAGGAATTCCTTTAATTGAAACATTCAGGACGTTTTGACATTACCACGTAAATCGAATTGAAACGAAGCAAAACATGTACTTTGTACGTACACAACACGTTTACAATTTATCACGATAGCGGATAGGTACACATTTTCATGGTTCAATAACTCTATTAAGATTTTTAAGTTTAATTTTTTTTAAAGATTTACGTAACTTTTTGGCTTTTTGGGATCAAGATTTGTATTGTATTTGTATACAAATTTCTAAGCTCTACCTGGTGGATGATATTTAAAGTTACAGCAATTTAAAGAAGAAAGCGGACTAGACTAAAATTCAGCAACTTAATTTTTAGAGAACAGTCAGTTCGGCCTTACTTAGATTGAAAATCACGGACTAAATGCTGTGTATATCCAAGAGGCCCTTGACTTCTTGGATCATGCTATATCCTTTTAACATCTCATAGAAATGAGGCTATTTCACGGGCGCCATCTTTTGATAATCCACTTTTGATATTAGCGCCACCTATATAGTCTTCGAATAGAGATGAAATCTGAAAAGCGACCTCTTCATTTGAATACTAAACTAAAATTAACAAATTCTTCTTGAAAGTGAAAACTACTGAAGAGGCTAAACTCGAACGCTTAACTAACTATTTTAACCACCCGAACTATTTACAACAATCACGAACTACATGAGAACAATTTCTAGCACTTTCGCTAATTGTCCTCTTCAGAAATAAAAAGTTGATCTACGAAAATGTTAAACGACCATCTTTAAGAACCTTGAAATTATGTTGCTTTGAATTTCATTATTAATGAACTATGAACAGAAAACCTTACCCCACTTTCCAAAAAAATTCAAATCGAAGAAATATAAAAAATATAAAGTGAAATAAAATATTCACCTTCAAGAACTTTCTACGGAGTGAATTTGCATTAAATACAAGTTAAAAGTAGAAAAGTTTAAAAACATCTTTTGCATAGAGAAAAGTGGGGAAAGTAGAAAGAAGACCACTCGATTTTCTTTAGAGTGTATTTGTTTTCTTTTCATGAATTTCAAATTCTTCAATTTTCTTACCATTCTAATGAGAGCTGTTTTTAAAAACTTTCTTTGAAATGGTTTTGGAAGACTTGTTTCTTTATTGTAATAAGATGCTAAGAAGTTAAAGGAATGGCATTAACTATTGTTTTAAGAAAAATAGTTCTTACAATTATTTCTAATGAACTATAAGGAAACTAAGTAACTGGAGAAAGGAAATATTTAGTTTTACTAGCACTTTGGATATTTTTTCATTTTAAAGCGTTTTGTTTTGGTTGATTGGCTATTATATTAACAGAGCTTAAATCTTGAATACCTGAGTTTTTGAAATAAAATAATTATGGCAGTGGTGAGGTTTGAACATGGAACTCTTGTGCGTAAAATTCATACATATATCAAGGGTCGCAAGGATATTTTAGACCAACAGTTATCTACTGAAACTATAATTTACTTGATGGATTCAGCAGTATTACCAGTACACATAGATGGAACCCAGACTCTCCTCTCACTTCTGAATCTATTAGAAAATTGGCTGTTTGTCAAAGTTCGATGGAGCGTATACTTTCTGAAATAAATTTAAATTATAGAAATCCAAACATTGTTATAAGAGAGAGAACAAAAATAACCGATGTAATAGCAAGAATTAGAGGTCAAAATGGGAACATATTGAACGCATTGAAGATAACAGATGGACCAAAATAATTACAAACTGGATACCATACTCAAGAAGAGTTAGCGGCCAAGCAAAAATATGGAGAAGAAGTTTGGAACAATATCATAGACAGTGGTACAGCTCGTGAAAAGTATGAATGGTTTTTACCTTCGCTTCAACATAACACTAAGTTTAAAATATGTATTTAAGAACCATATATGTATAAAGTTAAAATAATAATAATATTAATAACAATAATTTCTTCAAATTAAATTATATTTAACAATTTATAGATGCGTTCCTTAGTTTGCCCAACATACACATTTTTACAATCTTCTCAACATATTTTATTTAGCTTACCCGTTTGAAAACGACAAAATTTTACAATTACTATTAAAGCTGTATTACATTTTATTATAATGTTAATATAATATTATATATAGTTGTAGTTTCTACAATCTAAGTAGTAATCGATCGTAAAAAATGTCTACGCTCATTCAGGAACGATATTGTCGATAGTGAAGCTTAGGTTATAGGTTCAAATTCTTGAAGAATTTTTATGTAAATTGTAAATGTTAATTGTAGTATTTCAAAAATTTAAATTAAAAAAAATCAATTATTTCCTATAATTTAAATTATGAAAAATGTCAAATACTACAATTATAATTATCGCTGCCATTTTACAATTATGATATGTTGTATTATTTTAAATTCTAGAATTTTTATGTTTTTTTTTTTTAGTTAATAAGTGTTCCTTAGTTTGCCTAACATAAACATTTGCACAATCTTTACAACCTATTTTAGTTTATTGCTATAGACAATATCGGATTAAAAAGGACAACATTTTGCAATTACCATTAAAGCTGCATTTTACAATTACCATTATTGTATTGAATTAGCTTCTTTTGCCCAACATAAACATGAGTACAATCTTTACAACATAAAAAGAACCATATTTTAGAATTATCATTAAACATTTATCTTACAATTACCATTAAAGCTGTATTAAATGTCTTTCAATTAAATTATATATAACAAATTATATTCAATCTTTATTAATTTTACAATTAGCATTAACACTTTTTTTTACAATTAGCGTTTAAGATGTATTACATTTCTTTAAATTTAATTATACACAATTTGTTCCTTCATTTGTCCAACATAAACATGTGCACAATCTTTACTAATTTTAAATTATTAACTTGAACAAAAAATAATTCTTAATAAATTAACTTTAACTTAAGAATACAAAAGAGCATTGTAAATGTAAAATTTTGAGGAAACATGAAGCGCTTCATACAAAAACTTTAAAAAAATATTTAAAATAAAAAAAATAAAACAAAACTAATAAATTAAAACAAACTAATATTTAATAAAAAATTAACCTTAACATTAAAAAATATTATTTTTTTTTTGCAGAAATATTGAATTTTATATAAAAACGAAAAACAAAAATACTTTTAAAACTTGAAGAAATAAATATTAGAAAAAAGAAAGTTACAAAAAAAAAAAAAAAAATGCAAGGGCATTGTAAATGTTTAATTTAGCATTAAGAATTTTGTATAAAAAAAATATTATATATAAATTAAACACATTAACTTCTTAAATTTAATTTAAAAAAATTAAAAATGGTACAAGTATTGTAAATGTTAAGTTTTGCAGAAATATTAAGAACTTTATACAACATTTTAGAAAGTATATAATAAAGAAAACCAAAATTACTTTTAGAACTTGAAACAATTAAAAAAACAAATTTGGAATTGACTTTAAAATAAAAAAAGGGAATATTTATAAGTAAATGTTAAGTTATGTAGTATAACATTAAAAGCTTTAAATAAAATTTTGAAAAATACATAAATTAAAACAAAAAATACTTTTAATATTACATAAATTTAAACTCAAAAATATTTTTCAAAAAACTTTAACATTAACTTATAAAAAAAGGTTATATTCTTTGTAAATGATTTGTTATTTTTTGGGCCGAAAATTAAACTTCTTCAAATTGTTATTTTAACGAATCTTTTCTTCTAGAAAGTCTGTTAATTGAATAAATTAAGAAGTTTTCATAAAAAAAAAACAAATTCTTTTCCACCATTTTTTTGTTGAAAAAAACGCAAAATTCTGAAAAAAACTGAAAATTCAACTTCTTCAATGGTAATGATAACTTTAATGCTAAGTGTAATGCTATATGTATTTGTTCCTTATTTTGTCCAATATAAACATTTGTACAATCTTTATCAATTTTACAATTATCATAAAAACTGTATTTCACAATTACCATTTAGAATTATACATTGGTTCCTTCGTTTGCCCAACATAAACATTTTTACAATTTTTTCAATATATTTTATTTGCCCATACAATATTGGATTAACAAATATCAAATTTTACATTTATTAAATCTGTGTTAAATTTCTTTAAATTAAATTGTATAAAATACTTTATACATGTGCTCATTAGTTTGCCCAACATAAAAATTTGTACAATTGTAATTTTTACAACCTATTTTATACTATTTTGTATACTAACAACACAATTTTATAGAATCCACAAAATTGTCATACTTTATTTATGAATGATGTTTTCCAAAGAACCTTGTTCTAAAAATTCCAAAAAATACACTACATAAATAAATAACAACAAGAGAGCACTAAATTAATTTTCCCCCGATGAAAACTGCAAAAGAAAACTTCAATAAGTCGATTGCATGAACGAGACTGCACGAAACAAAACATCCTGAACTAGGAACAAAAAGATAGAAATGGTGAATAATTTAATATTACTTTTAAGAAAGAAGACTGTATGAAATCTAAAATACCGATTTCACGTTTTTCAGTTGCACTAAAAGTATCAATAAATTATGGTATACTCTATCGTTTAAGATTTCCCATAATGCTGGTGTTTGTGTTCAGTTCAGTTCTTTTCCTTTCGATATACTCTCTGCTCTTAGAGTAAGCAAAGGAGCAACACAAGTTAAAAAAAAAACAAGAATGTTCAGGTATAAAAACACCTGTGGATTTTGGTTTGCTTCCAGCATGTTTTTGCTACTTTTATTTTCATTTTTCACTTTATAAATGGGATGTGAGCGCTCAAGGGTCCTGAGAAGAACAAACTACAACATATGTGCACATTGTTTTTTGAACGCTTCAATTTCAATGTTCTTATTCTTACTTCGATGTTTCACTTTCAAGACTCATTAATTTTAGTGTTTTCAACATTGATTATATTTTTCACTCATTGAACAGGATTTGGTTTTCAGTTTTTTTGTTATGATTTATGGTTTTTATTAGTTTTTGCATATTAAGAATGTGTTGGGTTTTTCGATGAATTAGTTAATTACAAGATTCTCCGCGAAGATTTCGGTGGGGCGCTGCAATCGCTTACACCGGGTGAATTTTAAAATGAATTTTTTGTAAAAAGTGTTAAAGTTCAAGACACTGCTTTAAAAAAAAAAACAATAAACACCATACAAAAATTTGAAAACTACAAAAAAAATCAAGAAAATATAATAAATAAATAATAAAAAATAAACATGAAAGTTTTTTAAAAATAAATAAGCCGAACAAAAGCTAATTATAATTTTAAAAAAATATTCTTTAATTATATTTAAAAAAAAAACATGAATTCATGTTTTTAAAAAATGGAAATAATAGAAGACGTGATGTTAAAGTGAAATCCACTCTAGTATGTTTTAGTAGTTTAGATATCGAAGGTGCGTTTAACATCCTACAATCGGAATCAATTAAGAATGCCTTAGAGGCAGTACGAGTGAATTGTGGTATTACAAGCTAGATCATGAATATGAGGGGTGTGTTTGGAAATCAGCTCTGGCTATAAAACAGTGAGAAGCATAATATACCACAGGAAGGAGTTATTTTGGTGAGAGGCAAGAAACAATTTCTGAATACTATGAATTAATGGAAATTTCGCTCTCTAAGTATGGGTATGTATGAACGGACTTGTCGTCAATTCTATAAACACAGGAGAGAGTCTGAAATTATCTAATAATGCTAAATACACACTTGACAGAAACATGCATTCTTGGCAGGAATGGGATAGTAATGAAGTGTTGGACTGAAAAATATTGAAATTATTTCTCACCAAACAAATACTCATTCAAAAAATACTCAGTCAAACACACACTCACTCCAACACACATCCATTAAAACCTGACTTCTACAAACAATTATTTAAATAATTTAAGATTATCAGCATGACGGGGCACTACACTGTTGTCAAAAATACAATCATTATTGTCCGATCAACGGATCACTCTTGATAGTTTGTGTATTATTGTAAAACCGAACCATTCTATCATAAAAGCCAAATTGAAATTTGTGCTGCAATCTGTTATCCAATATAATCTCTCGAGGTATGTATAAAAGAAACTGGATTGGTCGATTCGTTCGTGAGTAGAGTGTCGCCACAGACGTATTTTTTTTCAATTATTTTTCTTTTATTTTTTGTTGTGGTTTGAGAATGTACGTCCAAAATGCTATGAGCTCCTATATTGAAGGACGGACATAACCATATTTTTTTGTTCTGTCTTAACGCCTGAGACATAACGTCCGTGGACTTAGTGCCTGAATTCTCCCATATAAATTTCAGGCTTTAAGT
>JXPG01060385.1:0-11355 GCA_001015175.1 Megaselia abdita | reverse complement strand
TCGAACTCATTTTTGTGGATTAAATACCGAGCTCAATTTGAGCTCAGAATTGAATTGGTACTTTTTTTTTCTAGTTATTTGGTTTATAGGCATTGTAATGAGCTCTTATACGCAATATAATTTTAAGTAAAATTAACTCAAAATATTTATTATCTTTATTAACATTCGTATTTAAAAAAAAGATATTCNGATTAAATACCGAGCTCAATTTGAGCTCAGAATTGAATTGGTACTTTTTTTTTCTAGTTATTTGGTTTATAGGCATTGTAATGAGCTCTTATACGCAATATAATTTTAAGTAAAATTAACTCAAAATATTTATTATCTTTATTAACATTCGTATTTAAAAAAAAGATATTCAGAAATGTTGAACCTTTAAAGACAACACATTATAAAAAAAATATTTACAAAATGAACCATTCTTACAATGTATTAAATCTTATAATGATTATTGTTTTCTATTTGATAATAACTATTCTATTCATAATTTAAAAATATGTATTTATTTATGTTTTCCCAACGAAAACATGAAAAAAGCTACAAATTTCCAGACCTTGCATTACGTTTATGCTCGAAACATAACGTAAGGCTTCCCAGGTAGAACCGAAGGCTCTTGTCCATTTAGTAAGCATTTACTAAAATAGCTGGAAATTCAAGCCCTCTGCATAGAAAACAAATATAAGAGCTTTCAGAGAGCTCTTCTATGCATAATGTGGCTAAATAAAAAATTGTTTAATTTTTTGGTAATTTTGTGTTTAAGTAATGCTTAGATTCTGTTTAGTAGTAAAGGCGGATTCAGAGTACCAACACAAAATTGATGTATCCAGAGTTACCATAATGATTGAAGAGTTATAAAAAGTTAACTAAGCATTCAATTGTTGTTTGTTTCAATGTTGCTAGCTTAAGAAGTTCTTTAAACATGCAATTAGTAAATGTTCTGATAAGATTTCTCATTGGGTTCACGTAGAGTTATCTGTAGCCTATGTTTTAGGCAAGATTCAAAGGAACATCTCTATTAAATTTGAGGCAAATCGGATAAACCCCATCGGTTTCTATAAGGAACAAACAAACTTTCTGAGTAAATCAATTTCTATATTTTTGTGTATGATTCCTCTTGAATACCAATTCATATACTTCTAGTCGGCTTTCCGCCTAAAAGATAGTTTTAATTCCATTCTTTAAGACGTATTGTATGCTTCAGTTTAGATGAGTTTCAAGGAATAAAATATGTCCTGTTAGTCCTCCTTCTACAATACTAGAAGGAAACTACAATTCTAACTTACCCTCCTTCTGAAATATGTTTTCTACAATCTGTGGTTATTAGATTGTTTTCTCACTGGAAGAAAACAACCCAAGTCTCTTGTTCGCATTTACCTGGAATTTCAAGTACTCTGTATAGAAAATAGATATAAGATTTTTAAAAAGATACATACTATACATAATGTGGCTAAGTGAACATTTGATAAACTTTTTGACAATTTTGAGTAAAGTTTAGATGGCGCTTAGTAGTCTAGACGGACTCAGAATACCAACACGAAGTTGATATATTCGGATTTACATTTTCTCATAAAGAGTTAAAAGACTCGGTTATAATAAATATAGATATAAAAGGAAGCTTGTATGCTATGGGACGACAGGAAATTCGCACTCGTCTCCATCTTCTCGATGAAAAGTAAATGGTTCTTTTCGATCATTTTTTGCATCCCCAAATAAATACACTAAAATTTATATTTCCGATGATTTTACTTCAGTTTTTTTCAATTATTTAATTACCACAATCAACCTAAACTTAAAAGAGAAAATGGCCCCAAAATAATAAAAATGTTCTTATTCATCATTATAAATTCGTATATGCATTATTACAAAAAAACTCTAGAGACCCCCAATTAAACAAACATATCTTCCCTAGATTTGAATTATTTTTTAAATATTTTATTTATATTGTTTAAAATGTATATTTTTTCTTTCCATTTTATCTTTTGTTTTGTAATTTATATGGCGCTGGTATTTTGTAGGTCACTAAAGTAAAATAAAATAAAAAAACAAAATAGTTAACAAAAACAAAAAAGTAATAAAATTTCTAAAAAAATACTTCAGAATGAAAGTGAATAGTGTGGAGAAAAACAGATAGAAAAGAATGATTTTTAAACTTAATCGCTAACTTTACAATCATTTATTTTTGTTCAGAATATGTTTATCATTTTTCCATTATCTTTTAAAACATTAATGAAATAATTTCATGTGTGTTTGTTGTTGGTTGGTTTTTTGTTTGTGTGTGTTTCTTCTCATTATGATATAATTAATATTTTTCTATATAATAATTATTTTCTAGTATAATTATTTTCTGGTTTCCAGTTTTATCTTTTTTTTCCATTTCCTCTTCCGTTTGTGTTCTTTACTTTATTTTAGAAATTAAATTATCTGAAAATAATTGAAGAACAAAAATACTTTACTAC
Source organism: Megaselia abdita (assembly GCA_001015175.1). Taxonomy (NCBI): domain Eukaryota; kingdom Metazoa; phylum Arthropoda; class Insecta; order Diptera; family Phoridae; genus Megaselia; species Megaselia abdita. Next base: position 8,899 of record JXPG01060385.1, on the reverse strand, counting down.
ATTAATTACTTATAAATTATTAAAATTAAAAAAAAATAATGACAATTAAAGGTTTAAAATTTAAAGGTAATTTGTTTTTTAATTTAAAAAGTGTCAATGACAACAGAAAACGAACAAAAAGAATTTAAGGTTTACAATAAGAAAAATATTATATTATTATTAGCTTGTATACTCTCTAAAAGATTTACAATATGTCTAACAGAAAATTCCTAATTAGTCTATTTTAAAGATTTTAGAAAGTCTATCTTTAGGTTTTAGTAAAAGAAACATTAAAACTAAAAATGTATTGTTTTAAAGCTTTTTTTTATTTAAATTGTTTCTAGAAACAAACAGACTCAAACTAAGTATCTACCTATAAATAACATTGGTGAACTGCCAAAAGAAAAAAAATATGACAATTTTCAATAAAAGACTTAGGAACTGTTTTCAAATAGATACGTCGTCTTATGACTTGTGCAACATTTTTCTGAAACTCATCATTTAACATCATCATCATAACGAAATCGATTCAAATTCTGGGATATGCGAATGATATCGACATCATCACACGAAATAAGGAAAATATGAAAAGAACATACAAAATGAATATACAAATATTAGTATATATTATATATTAGCTTTAAATACAGCTTTAAATAAGCGGAAAGTTAAAAAAAATCCTGCAAATATTTTACTTAAGTTTTCAACTGTTAGAAGAACCATTCGATGGAAGAATTCTTAACCGAAATTCTGAAAATTTTCGTCTTCGAGGACATGTTTATTAAATATTAATTTCTATAAAATGATTTCGAATCATTGTCTCATTTGGGAAGCATTTTAACTCTTAATGTCGGTTCTTTTTTTTAATTATAACAAAACAACAATAATATTTTGGCAAGGGAGATTTTTTTAAAATCAATTATGTAAAAGTGTTTAATTAAAAAATAAATAAAGTAAGAAAAGTCAACAGTGAAAATATTATAGTCTTACCTATGTTTATAAAAGTTCATATTGACGTAGATGCATCCTTTGAATTATATCCCGACAATCATTGAAAACTCTTTTTATATTTTCCGTATCTACAGCACATGTAAAATGAGGATAACAATAGTGTTTTCCATCACCACTTGCCGTTGAAATACGCTGTAAAATAAAAATAAAACAACAAATTTCTCAATATGTATACAAAAAAAAAACAAAAACAACCAAATACAGATGGTGGATAACTAATTTTTATATAATAATGTTTTTGTAAGTAATATGAGTAATATGAGAATTTAATGTTCTTGTTCAAATTTCGAATGAGCTATCTTAATTTAAAATATATTCAGACTTTTATTGGTGCAAAGCAAATGCCGGCGTAACTATATTTCTAGGTTTAAATACATTTGTTATTCTACGACATTAAATTTGAATCGCTCTAATAAGCCATTCGAAAAACAATTCAATAATATATCTTTTAATTAGTATTACTCGCTGTTTTGCGATACTGTTGAAATGCAGCTTAACAACACAAATAGGGACTTTGGAGAGCATATCGGAAACATAATTAAATAAAGTGACAGCTTGGCAATTGGTCAGCATCATAGATTTCTCTCAGTAGCCTTCAAAAATATGAGCTTAATTTAGCATGAACATTTAAAAGCCATGAGCAAACATAAAATCAATTTTATTTCATTACAAATAGAATTCTAACATTTTTTTTTGTAGTTTATGTTATTTTCAATCTGATACGAGCAAGACATTTAGAAGATCGTTGTTTACACTAAGGATTTAGAATTAATAACTAATGTCTTGCAAGGCGTTTCTAAGAGCTATGTCTAGAAATCATATTCGAACTTTACAAAGACGTTTTCTATTTTTAAAATATTTTCATCTTTAGCCGCGAGCAGTTTAAAAGATTGCTTTAAGAGCTTCTATTTTTCCGCCTGGAAATTATTATTATAAAATCATAAAATTGAATAAACTACCTCGAAATAATCGAAACATTTTATAAAGAAACTAATTGTTTCTAAATCTGTCTGTCACAAACGGTTGTCCAACAAGTAGATCATTCAAAACAAATTCTTAATTATGTTGATTAGTACTGAAGAGTATTATTTGTTTTATAACCTTTAATAGCAATCCATTTATAGAACATAGAATTGGAGTAGAGCACATCTTGTCAGGCTTCCACTACTTAGTCGGTTATCTTAGTTTAGTTATCCACCATTCTGATAATTCATTTACTCACCAGGAATTCATCTCGGATGAAATATTTGGCTCTAACAACTTCTGGGTCTTCGTGTTTCTCAAATATGGCGTCATCTAACAAAACAAACAAATTAAACACCATTTAATAATTTAACAAAATAAAAAACTTACTTGGTGTTTTATATCGCTTGAAATCTGCGAAATAATCAGATAGCTTACTTTTACCGGCTAAAATCTTTTCAGCTAATAAATCTTGCTTATTTAGAAATAGAATAACTGATATCGTACGTAACCATCTAAAAGTAATAATTGTTTTGTTATGCATATTTTTATTTAATTAAAAGCAACACACCGATTATTCCAAATGCTTTTAAATAACTCCAGGGATTCTCTAAGTCGATTTTGAGTTGGATCCTCTCTAAGGACCATATTATAACTAGAACAGGCAGTTACAAATATAATAGCAGTTACATCATTAAAACATTGTATCCATTTTCGACGCTCATCCCGCTGTCCTCCAACGTCAAACATGCTGCAAAGAAGAAATATATTAAACAATGTAACTAATATTAACTGAATGAACTGACTGGAAGTTAACTTTGTCCACTTGAAATCTTGTTTCAAATATTCCTGATGTTAAAACACGACATCGCAGGATATCTTGTTCATTTGGTGTATAGTTTGGATCCTTTATAACAGTGACTCTATCCAGGAAACTGTAAAAATTTGGTTTAATATATCGACAATACAAAAAAAATAGGAATATAAAATACTCACTACTTAGCACAGTCAATTAATTGATATTCATTGGATCTCTCAAAGGTCTGTTGTACGCCACGGTCTTTCCATAGCACTTCTGTGTGTGTATAAAATTCGGGAGGATAGTTAAAATCGGGACCTGAAAAATAAACATATTTCTGTAAAATGACAACTGTGTTTATAATACTCAAAATACAATACCAACCTGACGCATAATCTTGGATATATTCGACTCTGAATTCATTTTCTTTATTTTCTAAAGGAACAGGTGGATTCAGTGTACTCATAGCACCTGTTATTGTCTATAAAGAAACAAACAGAAAACATAAAAATGCGTCACTTTATTAAAGTGAACTGCGCAAGATTCTAGAAGCGCACAGTTTTCGTGAGGATATTATGGACTTGTTGAATAAGAAATTGAAAGGTTGAGCTTGTTTATTAGTTCCACTTTAAACAGTTTTTTGCTTCTGATTAAAAGAAAAAAACAAAAAAAAATTGTTGTCGGAGCTATCTTAACGAAGAGGAAAGTTCTAGAAACAAATTACAAATTTCTTTTAAATATAAAGTTATTTTTTTTAAGGTTTTGGGTATCGGTGGTAGAGCTTTGTTTTCCTGTGTCAATAAAAGTCATTGCAAAACGAGTGTAAGAATTAATAATGTTCAAAATTTATATAATTCTAATTGCTAAAGACTAATTGTAGTGTACATTTTTTATACAATTTTTTAAACTTTGTTTTCTAAATTTAAACACAAAAATATTAAACATGTTCTCAATTTTGCTTATTCAAATTTTAAAAACTAATTGCAAAGCTCAGTTAAATTGTGGTTGTTAGAATTTTCCCAAAACTGTTAAAATACCCGAAGTAAAGCCCTAAAACCGAAATCTAAAAAACCATCCATTCCGATTCTTTTATAAGCAGCGCACACTGTTAAAAATTGAATTGTAAATATTGTGTTACAAAAACACTTTTTGAGGTGTAGATATTTTTACACCGGCAATTAAATACACAACACTTACACGCTCAAATGTGTTTCATTAACGTTTAAAAAAGAATAACTATTAATAATCTGAGATGTAAATTCGCTCAGGTGAGAGGTTCTATTACTGTTTATATAGTACAATTGTGTTAAAGCAAGCAACTAATTTAATCATGTTAATTGAATAGATGGTCAATATATTTCAATATAAATTATATCTATTTTTTTTGTAAATTTTTGCTGTTGAAGTAACAAACTGGAGTGTGATACTCTATTACTTTTATTTTCCTTATATTGTACTAATAATAATTTTTTATCCAAGTACTTAAATAAATATAAGGGCGAAATATGAATAAGTTTTTGGATTCATATTTTAGTAATTTTTAACCATATTCAAAAAAAAAATGTTTTCTTCAAAACATACTCCTTTTTTTTGTAATTTTCAAATATTTTTGGAATAATTTTCTACGAAATTTTGCAGGGTTAAAACTTAATATAGTCTCAACAGTAGTTTATTAATATTTTTTAGAGTTAGGTTATACTCTTTTACTTATCCACTACTTTTTATAGTTACATTCTTTATTGTTGCTAAAGTATAAATTTTAATATTTGTTATCATACGTTTTACTTTTTTGTATTATATATGCAAGTCCAAAGCTTTTAATATTTTTTTAAAGTTTTGTTAAAGAATTCAAAACAAATGCTTAAATTCATTTTTTTTATTGAACATAAATAAAGACAATTTATAAATTGCAGTAATATTTCAGCAGCCGATTGGTATAGGTGTTAGCGCCTCTGCCTTCCACTCTTATGGTATTGGGTGCGAACCCCGAGCTCGTGTTCAAACTTACTATCAGAGAAAGTTGTTGGTTAGCGAAACCCACGTCGTCTGATGTTGAGAGATAAATGGGTACAGTAAAATAAACTCTAGATAGCAATTAACCGATCATTAATTCTATCGACATTGAGTAGCCGGAAACAATAATATTTCACCGATCTTAAAAGAGTAATAATAACAAAAAATCATAACTAAAAACAGAACATCTGTTCTGTTGTTGTGTGCATTAATTACTCTCACAGAATCAATCAGCTGTTCTCTCTTTCAAAGGGAGAAATTGGCTACATGGTTCGTAATGTGATTATTGTTATTATAATATTTCATATATTTTCTAGAATAAAAAGATAAGATTTTTGGGATAATTAACTATATAAATTTCGTATAAAATTCTATATTCTATTATTTATATTTTGGGACTTCGAAAGTTCATGGAAGCGAGGATTTGAATAAATTCATCAAAGTGTTAAAGTAACATTACTAGAGTAGAGATCACTTCTGCTCTTTATTTTTATTAAATATTTTCGAACGTATAAGCAAGTTATCGCTAATGTGTAGTTCCATAAAATGAGTTTGAACTTCTCTAAGTTTTGAATCGGAATAGTAAAACGGGTAATAAACAATTTTAAAGGCATTGAAGGCTAACAATTTAATAATAAAGTTAGTATTTTTAGGTTTTACATTCCTGAATTTTGATATTTTACTAAGCGAGTCTTTCTGCACGACTTTGATTATTCAATTTAAAACCTTACCCGTATAATAATTTGTGATTATTGAATTATTTTTGAAATCGATTGTGTTTTTTTTATGCGGTCTCGTATTGGTAGAAAATAAGTGTATTAAGTGAAATGTATTTCAAACTAAAACAAGAGAGAAATTTGGTAAATAGAATATGAAGATTACTCAAAACAAAAAAATAACACTGAGAAATTTCTTGGAACTCACAACACTCAGTTTTTGCGGATGGGGTGTTTTTGTAAGAGAAAGGATTTAAAACAAAAAATATTAATATAAGATTCCTCGAACTGCGCGGTCTTGAAGAAAGCAAAATGTAAGTCAATCAGCTTCCGTCATAGCTAATTTTGAAAATTGCCAAATTCAGTTGCATTAAAAAAAAAAGAAATCTCTGCAAGCGTCTTAGATTCTATAAAAAGTAGATGAATGAACTTGTCAAAATTTGTTGATTAACTATTGTTTGAAAACTGTTAATTTAAATGAAGCGGATATATATTTTTGTTCGATATCCTAATGTATATATACGCGATACATTAGGATATCGAACTAAAATCGACATATCTCAGATCTTTTCTTGAAAATCGGTTATAAAAGCTCTGACATTGACCAATGGTAGATAAATGTCCGTCATAGTTACTTTTATTTTACTAAAAAAAAAATAATATCTTGCAGCCGTTTAATATTTTTTAAATCTGTAAAAATAGTTGACTACCAATAAAAATTATACATTTCTTTTTCAAAATGATTTGTAACATTTAAAAAATTAATATTAACAGGATTTGGAAAAATTTTCAACTTAAATTTTGTTTTTACTTTTTCTTTGAATCAATCTATTCTGAGATACCTTTTTTTTAAACTTTAACATTTTACCACCTATATGAAACATGTATATTTAACAAACTGGACGATTTGTGATGCAATTGATGTGATACCAGAAACGATATTTTAAAGCAATATTACCGTCGTTATTGAATCTATTTTTTTACTCTATTCCTTTGTACTGTTAGACACACAATGGAATAACTCTATTCAAATTGCTCGTGTGAATGTACCCTGAGATGGAGGAACCCTTACACGTAAATATGCGCCCTAGACCTTACCATACGAGGATTATGGCTGCCTGATTTCGATGTGAATTGTGGAGTTTTTAACTTTATAATAATACTTACAATAATAGCATCACGAATGTTCTTTTTGATATCGTCAATTTTTTGTTTCCGTTCTTCGTTCGAAAATCCATTGACGTGCAGAATTCTCATTTGCTTTACTATTGTGGATTTACCAGATTCACCAGCACCTAGTAGTAGTAAACGGTGTGTAGCTCGATATATTTGCTTATCTTTTTGTAATTGCTTAGTGATTTGCTCGCTGCGTCGTTTCTGCAATCGGTCATCATCATCTGACTGTTTTGACTCAGCCGAGCCAAAGCAACCCATAGTCGTCCACGGAGTCCACCAACAGGTGGCTCCACTTTCTGGTGTACCTTCGGCGGAAGATTCGACTGCAGCCGCCCTTGTATCTCCGTTTTGATCCAGCCCTATGCCTAGCTCAAAATATGTTCTTTCGAAAACTTAAATTTTATGTTTGATGCTATTGGCTTTGAGTTAAAACTTAGGGTTTTTTTTTGCAATGGTTTATGTGTTTTGTACGTTCGATTTGGGCGGAGAACTTATTTGTAGTTAAGTAATTGAAAATTATGTTTAAACTGTCACTCTTTTTTATACCTTACTTTTCTTCTCTCTTGGCGTTTGTACTTTTTAATGGAACAACAGATTTCTGATAATTCTTGGTTTATTTAAAATATAATTGCACATTCTGAGATTGCCAAATGTTACATTAACTATCTCCCTCCTGAAAGAAAAGATAAAATATAATTATTAATTAATTTTAAAAAAATATTGAAATAAAATTGTTAGTCTTATTTAGTTGTGCTGCCCTAATTAAAAAAGCAAATTTAAACGTATTCAAATCATTGAGATTGAGACTAGCTCTATTTTCAAAATTAAGACAAAGTTTAAAATGTGTTCTTCACGGCACTGAGAAAAACGTAAGAACGTCATCTCAGAAAGCCCAGATAAACATTATGCATTTTACTCATAGTAGAATACTGCTGCTAGCTCGTTTATTTTTGCTTCGGTTTCTTTACAATACCATGCTTTGGTAAAATAAGCAATGTAACAAAAAACTAATTCACACAACGAGCCAAATGTAGCTCATGGATTATCAAATGCTCAATTTTAACTACGCTTTGTCCTTTATCAAATCAGCGTTGCTAACGGTTTAAGACAGACCAACTTAAAAAAAACCCACAAAGATCTTAACAATAACAAAATCTAAGCAACAATTATAACGTGAAAGAATACTAAATCATTAAACAAACAACATTTAATGTAATATAAGGACAATATAAATAAATACAGCAGAACCTTAACTTATAGTAATAAATTGCAATTCTGAAGCCTGCCAAATTAGAAGATTTACTGGACTCGGATCCAGAATACTAATTTATTGATAAAGACTCCGGAATGCCGTCACTTAGCGGTTAGTAAAGATGAGACCACCGAGTGTAAAACAGAACCACCAGCCCCAGAGTTAGAAGAGGCGCCGCGACTTAAGATCTGGGACTTAGCACCAGAAAATAAAATTGACACTGGGTCCAAGTCATCATCAAAATTTATATTGCGACATTCAATCTTAGACAAAACCTCAAAACCATGACTTAAAATCAGAATCGCAATTTAGGCGAAACATCACCCCCATTTCAGATTTTAAGTCGCTTTCAAAAGCAGCTTTAAAAATGTGACATAGGAACCGAACAAAATCTGAATTTATTTCCTAGACATAACACCCGAAATCAAATTTTTGGTATTAATTCTTTTTCTTTCACGACTTAAGACCCGAAGATATTTTTTGACAAAACTGATCATTGGCTTCCGGTAAAAGGGCTAAACATTAGGTTTTTCCTTTGATCACTACTCTGAAGGCCACAACTTAACGGATAGCCCTAGTGATAAACCTTTTTAACTAAAATCTAAAGAAGAAGTCATTTTTTTTTAAATATGAACATTTTAAAATATTGGTTTTTCTTATGGAAATGTATTAATTTACACAAATAAAACATTTTGTAGAAGAAAAATCTGATTAAAAAAGCAATTTAACAAAACTTTTTTTTTGACCCAAACATTTGATACTTAAATTTGTTTCTAAAATATAATTTTTTTTAAAACGTTGGTTTTTATTATGGAAATGTTTTAATTAACACAAATAACAAAAATTGTAGAAGAAAAGTCTAATTAAAAATCAATTTCCGAGATTTAAATTTTTTACCCAAAAATTTTACATCTTACAATTTTTTAAAAAATATGAACATTTTAAAATATGGGGTTTTATCATGGAAATGTATTAATTTACACAAATAAA
>JXPG01060364.1:0-11696 GCA_001015175.1 Megaselia abdita | reverse complement strand
TTACTACTTATTTTTTTCTGTGTATATTTTAAGAAATAATAATTAAAAAATAATTTAAAAAAAGTATCCCTTATTATATAAATAGTAATAAATATTTTATTTTAAAGTGAGAAGTTTCTTACTTTACTATTTCTTCAGTGCTGGAATTTCTACTACGATTTCAGCCTTTGTACTGGTGTCCCTTATGGGGGTGAATGGTGTGAGGGAGAATCAATATGGGATTGCTGAACCCTCATTGGAATATAACGTAATGTTCCTTTGCAAATACCTCAAATAAAAATTATGTTCTTAATGGAATTTTCTTAATTTTGTCACATAAAAACTCTTNACGATTTCAGCCTTTGTACTGGTGTCCCTTATGGGGGTGAATGGTGTGAGGGAGAATCAATATGGGATTGCTGAACCCTCATTGGAATATAACGTAATGTTCCTTTGCAAATACCTCAAATAAAAATTATGTTCTTAATGGAATTTTCTTAATTTTGTCACATAAAAACTCTTATTAAAAAAACTTTTATCGATTTCCGACTAAAAAACAAAAAAATAATTGAAACTTAAAGTTTACTTATGTAAATAAACAAACTCGTTGATATATAAAAGTTTTGATGATGAATTATGGTTCTGGAAATCAACAATTAATTTTTATTTACTGTATATTTGTTGTATAGTTTATTATAACTTTTAGTAACAACAACTTTTGTTTTATTTTTTTATGCTGTACAATTTTGGAAATTCTTTTATTTCCTCATATTTTTATTTTTGATCTGTTCAATTGTTTTATTATTTAAATATTAGTATTGTCCAATTTTATAATATTTGTTTACAGTTTTTACTCTTACTACTCTTCTCCCTGAAACTCGATACCCACATTGTATTCATGGAAACCAAAAATCAACCTTAATGTTCTCTTAGTGTAAATATATTTTTTTTTGTTTTTTTTTTTTGACTTCTTATGTTCAAACATTTTTTTTCTCAGTGCATTACCTATCATTGATTTAAAGTTATTTGTACTCCCAGTATTGAAAAAAAAACTGAAATTTCCACCCAAAATTTCTCTTAATGTATTTTATTAAAAAAAAAACTGGTTTTTTGAGCTCTTGAAGCTCTTTTGTTTAAAATGATACCCATATTGTAATATTGGAAAAATATTAAATTTCAACCTAAAATGTTCTCTTAGTGTTCAAATTTCCTAGAACTTATGGTTTTTGGACTCCTGGAGCCCACTTCTTTAAAATCACTTTTGTTAAAATATAAAATCATTAAAAAAAGTATTTTTTTCAATATCAACTTAAAATTTCTCTCAGTGTACTGATACTGGAAATCTCATATTCGAATTCCTGCTTGTCTAAGCGTCACTCTCCAAATAACCTCGTAAGATTCTAACAGTTTTTTAACCCAATTTTTTTCTCAGTGTTCTTATCAAAAATTTTCCAAACCCAAATTAAAAAGCTTCCTATGTCAGAGGTCAAACTCTCCTGCAAGTTTCAAGTTCGTAGCTATGTAACGGTTCCCGAGAAAATTACATTTAAAAAAAATGTTCTCTCAGTGCATTGTTCTGATTTCCAAAAAAGAAAATCAAGAAAAATCAATTGTCAAGGCAGACGGAAAATTTAAAAAATTAAAGTCCGATGACAAAGATATATAGAGATATATATATAAGTCAAATTCAATAAAAGTTTTTAATGAAAAAGAAGGATATTTAATTAAAAAAAAAAACATTTAAAGCTCTGAAAAAAAAACAAAAAAATTTAAAATTCCAGTGGGCGAATCTAAATGATTATTCATCACACCAGAACTTCCCATAATTTTCGCTTTCCATAAATTAAAAATTAACACAAATGACTAAAGAATGTGTCACTTAGTGTGACAAAGTGTAAAATAATTCCAGAAACATGTTAATTATTGCATCTTTAAAAGACATCAATTATACATTACTGTGAATTAATTCAATTGGAAGCAAAAACCGTTGCAACAGTTATTTTGCATGTGGAATAAATTATAAAACCAATCCAGCTTAACCGTCATCGATACGTCGATACCCATCCCTAATCTAATTTTCTTGTAATTAGTCTCTCAGTGTAGACACTGAAAAACAGTTTAATAATAAGTGCCAGTATTCAAAATGATAAACTCAAAAAGTCACCATCATCATCGGTCATCCTTTTATTTAAAGACTGTAAACCGCACTGTAATTTGAAATAATTATGATGTGATAAAGCGATGTACCAAAGCAGATTACTCAACATCCATTGAAGTGAAAACGACGACAACAACTATGAATATCTTAACCAACCAACCAACCAGCCAACCTTCTGTATCTATAAGATACAAATAAGAAGACAAGACAACTGAATAAAAATGTAAACAAATCGTTACTCATTCATTCATGAAATCGAAGTGAACCGACCGGCATGTAAAGTTCATCGTCAACAACATGTTTCAGCAACATTGCCATGACTTGCCTACGTCATTATAAAAGCCGGTTGGCATCACTCACTCAGTGCACATTTAATTTCACGCAGCTTTTTCTTACCAAAACTTATGACATCATAAGCTGCTTGCTTAGATACATTTTATAGATACAAAAAAGACACGAACGAAGCACAGAACAAGAAGAATATACTTCGTTGTTAGACAACATTCGCAGTCACTCCGTGTGTTGTATGAAGTTTTAAAGTGCTCTGTATCTTACAGATACGAATTTTTTGAAATTTCGCTGTCAGTTGCGATTTTGTACTCGAGTTGATTATACGTGTTTTTAGCAATCGCGCGTGGTGATTCTAACGAATTTTGTCTATAATCTTTTTTTAATTTCTTGTTATTTTTTATTATTTTTGAAAAAAAAGAATAATTTAAGAAGTGCAAAAAAATTGTGGTTAAGGAAAGTGTTGTGTTGAGTGGGAAAATTTGTGGATATTGTTTTGCTTTATGGAAGGACTATGGTGAGTGTTCTTTTCCTCTTTTCCTTTTGAAGGAGGGATTTTTTATTGTGTATAAAAATAAATTGTCATAGGTCTTGGAGGGAATTGTGTTTCTATTTCATGAAGAAAATACTTGAGTATATTTCAATTGTGTATTATTTGAAAATTTCATCATTTATGAAGGTTCAACATTTTTATGGTGTGAATGAACAAATTGGTTTTTTCTAAGGTTCAAGAAACTATTCATAAAAGGTAGTCGATCTGTGTTATCTTATTTTGCTATCTTTGCGTTGTGTTAAGGTAGAGACTAAGAAATAATTTACATATATCTTATATGTTACTGAATGGAATAATTGGAGCAAAGATAAGAATCTTTTTCGTTTCAAAGAACTTTTTTACATAAAATATATAAATACGCGAGAGAACTATAACATTGAAATTGCTGTAATTCAGAAAGGAAAGGAACGTATTTTATTTGACAGTAGAAGCTACCATGCAGTAAAATTTTGTAATTAAAGTATTAATAATTTTCATGTGAAATTTCCTTCTTCTAACGCCAAAAAGAACTTAATGGTGACAGAAAGACAAACGAATTTTTTTTTTTAATTAACTAAGATTTTTTTGTTAATTTAAATTCACTAAGAAAAAAAAAAATATTCCATATCCATTTTCAAAAATTAATAAGTTATTTAATTCGTTAGATTTTCATAGTCTTTCAAAGTAAACTTTAATTCCAAATATAATCACTTACGTTATAAGGAATATTTGTTTTTACATTAATACTCTTTTTTTAATTTCTACATCATATTTTTACTTGTTCCTTAATATTTTTCAAAAAATTAAGATTAACACCAATTTTAAAATAATAATGAAGTTTGATGTTAAATTTAATTTATTATTTCCTTTTCCAAATTATGAAAGATATTTTTAAAATTTCAAACAAAAATTTTGAAAATTAAAGGGAATTGGTTATTTAATTTGAAAGGTTAAAAATAAATATCAATCAAAGTTATTGAAGCATTTTGGAAGATTTTCATAAATTACATATTACTATTCTATCTAAAATTCTAATATTTTTAATCTATAAAAATAAATATCAAGATTATTTTAATTTTTATTTAAAATATTAAAAGTAGGAAATTTTACTAAAAAGTTAAACAAAACCCTCTAAGTTCAATTTCTAAAAGTTTCAGTTCTTTTTTTAATTTTTAATTAATAATTGTAATATTCTTGAAATTATAATTAAACGAAAATATTAAATTACATCTTCTTAAAAATTATAATTATAAAACTTAGTCACACTTGCCGTTTTTAAAATATTACTATTAAATTTCTAAAACTATAATTTGAATATAATTGTATATAGTTGAAGCTTCTGAAACTTAAGTCCCAATCCATCGTAAAGATTTCTTTCGTTTTTATACGATTTCTGGTTCATAACTTATAACATATTATGTTTCGACTTTTTGAGTTAAATACATATTTTGTTTGTGGTTCAAACATTTTTGTTCAAAAAAAATACACAATTGCTATTCCACATATCTTAGACATAGCTTACACGTTTGGATGAAGCCTACTCAATAAATGTGTGTTCAAAATAATATTTATGTTAAACATTTCAATGAGTGTTGTAAATATGCTTCATGTGCATTATATTTTGTTAGATTTCTTAAAATTTTAGAACAAAATACAGTAAATATTCCGAGTTTGGGTTACATATTTGAATGTGTGGCACACATCGGGGAAAACATATGAATTTTTAAAGTTCAAAAAATTGTACAATTTACGTCCAAAATCTTTTCACAATTCCAAAAATTCTAACAAAATCAATTTAAATCCTTAAAATTATAAGAAAATCTAAAAATCCTTACAAAAATTCACAAAATCTTGTTTAATTCATATCTTTTAAAATTAAATGTAAATTTCAGTATACTTTTAAATTTTGTTTAGTTTTAAATTTTAAAATTAAAATAGAATGAAAATAAACGTTAAACTTTTTTTAAAGTTCGCGCATTTCACGTTTGTTTTTAGTGTTTGAAATAAAGTTGATTTCGTCGTTTGACTTTTGATAGAAAATGTCAAAGCACCAAGAAAATGTGGTCATGGATAACAGTTGGGATATGTTCTATGTATAGAAAAAAGCAATGAACCCTGAGACGGCTGGTATTCCTTGTCTACGAAATTTAATAGGGTTTGTAGAGAGAACTTTTTTTGCCTTCCATCCTCTGCACATGACCAGCTCCTTGTAAGCGCATTGCTCGGATGATACAATTCATGATTTTCAGTCACGATGTCCTTGAGGTTCCAGCTTTCAGCTCCGTAGAACTAAGCTGGAAGGTCCTACTCGATCGTGGCTGGGTTGAAGAAGACTTGAGGACTTTCTTCATTAACTTTAAGAACCTTAAACTTGCTTTTTCGTCGATTGACAGAAACTGCTGTTCTACGCTTGATGCGGCCCTCGCTATATCATGTCAATACAATCTGCGTAAGCTAGAATTTGGATGAATTTGTGGAAGATGACATCATTGTTTTTTACACGAGCAGCTGCAAGATCATCTCCAGCAGGATGTTAAAGAAACTACATGACAATGCATCCCCCTGACGGAGACCTCTAACCATATGAAACTTGTTAGTTGTGGTGCCAGCAGCTTTTACAGTACTCAGAGTATTCTTCAGACTCATTTGACTTAGCTTGATGACTTTCATGGGGATCAAAACTTGTCTGAAGACAACATTTTATAGTTGTTGCACTCGCTTCTATCCCCTTTTGGTGGATTGGGCAAGTAATGCTGACGTTTCGCTCGTGCCCAAAAACTTCGGTGGCGGCTGTCTTTACCACCTCAGCACATGTGTTCCAATGGCTATCTATGTCGAGAGATTCCGGTATGAAATCGAGTTTCTATGTTATGTACGCTCTTTGATAGGCATTCATCGAGTGACACAATGATTAACCTTGCCTCTGATATCAAATTCAAGTCCGAACTCATGCTTCTTTGCTAACTCAAAGAGTCCGGGTTTCTCCTAACTAGTTTGACGCTGACCTATACAACTACAGCCGGGTTGATTACCTGATCGTTCATATAGGTTACTCAGCTTGGCAGACGTCCCCAAATAGAGGCTGAGATTCGGCGTTGATAGGCAGAGGCTAAGCCAACAGTGTTACCTGAGATAAATACCATCAACAATAAAAGTTTAGATAGAAAAAAAGAGATTCTATTTCTTTTTCATATTTCGAAATTTGAGCTGTCTTAAAATAAGACAGATAAAAATAAAATTAGAGTAAAAAACTAAACTAAATCA
Organism: Megaselia abdita; assembly: GCA_001015175.1. Lineage (NCBI taxonomy): Eukaryota > Metazoa > Arthropoda > Insecta > Diptera > Phoridae > Megaselia > Megaselia abdita. The sequence goes on along the minus strand of JXPG01060364.1, from coordinate 5,475 downwards.
TCACACAACGAGCCAAAGCTGACTCAAGGTGTAGCAGTGATATTAAGGAATGTTTGCTTCCTATGTGTTTACCAGCTGCTTTTCTACATCAGTGTTGTTAGTTTTCCCTCTTCCTCTGAATAGAGTCAGTGATGAGCTGTCTGCTATTTTAACGAGTGTATTAGAGGTACCCTTTTATTTTATCAACATCGAAACGACGAGGGTGGCGTCAGGTAGTATATCCGACTCACACGAAAGAAAATTTCTTACGAAAAATTCTGACGTGTGCACTGAGGATCGAACTCAGAATCGTCAGACTGGAAGGCGAGAGCGCTAGCACCTACACCAACCAACTACCAAAATTAGAGTGGATTTCTTGAATTTGATACTGCGGAATCAGACCTTTGCCTCAGCTCTATTTTCAGATCTCCATTACCATTTCATTTAATAGAGAAAACATTATTATAACTATTCTGCAATAAAACCACTTCCATTTAAAAAGAATTCACTGAAAATATATACAAAAATAACTTTCAATCAACAAGAACATAAATTTTGATGACCAGGAAACATATATAAATCTCATATGACAACATAAAAAAACCGACCGACGATCACATCTTGGAAAGAAATATATCAAAAGTGTGCGAAAATAAAAGATTAGCGCTCACTTTTCGTAATCACATATACAACTGTTTGTGCTTACGCATAGTAGTTACTTGAAAACGCTAATTGCTGCCGGTCGCGTCGGTCGGTTGACTGACTTTGACACGACTATTTTATCATAATTTGAGTCACATGGTGGAAAATAAAGTGGATCTAAATTTGGACTCATAATAAACCGCCAACTGCATCCATAAATTCGTTTCTTTTCACTTTCTCGTGGTTGTTTGGAAAATTTGGCAGAATCTTTAATGGACCAGTATAAATTATTGCGAAAATGACGAAGCATTGTATTTTTTCATTACTCGATGCTTTTATTTTTTCTTTCTTGTTAAGTCGGGGGAGACGAAGGAATACTGTTGAGATAAGTGGTTTTGTATGACATGTGTTTAGTTGATGTGCTTTATTCGAGTGTCTCCAGTTAGAAGTGAATCTAAATCTACAAGGGAATATTTTTATACTTATATTTGTCACAAATATTATTATCATTGAGCATTACTTTAATTGACTACTGTTTTGTGTTATTTTTCAGGTAGCTATGGTTTTAGGTAGTGTTTACAGACAATACTTTTTGTAATTACAGTTTATCTGTTTTTAGTTCTGAAATTTATATTTCTTAAATTTATAATTTTTTGTTTTGTTTTGAGGAGTTGAAGAATCTTTCAGTAAAGTTTTGTTTGTTAAAATATTTTTCTTTTTATTTAATAATTTTAATCTTTACGATACCTACGCCTATGACATATCGCAGGCGTCAAGGAAATTATACTGATTATTTCTAGAATCTTGGAATCTATTCCAATCCCAAAACTCATATCTTCTCTTAATATTCTGAACGCCAAACAATCTTAACCTTATATTCTACTGTTACAATAGATTTTACAATCGAAGCAATATCTGACACTCTATCTTAAATAATCTTCATTGCTAAATTAATCTTTAAAAAAAACACTATAAAAACTATATTAAAAAATCTATAAAAACTGAGATCAAAAATATTCAGAGAATCGGTAAAATTATTACATTACAATAAAAATAAAAAATATCACTGCAAAGCCCATTCATATGGTCAAATTTTGTAAGAAAAACTTCAAAAAATCTTAATATTTGGACTGTCTAAAATCTGGTTCTCAAATAAAGTGATCTCAATTCATGTACCCAATTTTACAAATAGTACTTCCCACCTATCTTTGAACAACCGAGTTCACGGATATCAATATTTTCAAAATCTAATTTCAGTTTCATGAAGTTTTAACGAAAGTCCCAAAACTTCAAGACTCTAGTTTATTTGACTAAAAAGTTATGCTATACTTAGAATTGGAATAAGTAGTTCCCAGGAATAGAGTTAAAGAATTTTCAGATCTTACTTTAAATTTATGCTCGGAAGGTAAAGTTTCACGAAATGTTATGATAAGTTTAAAATGATATTCCAAATAATATGAAATTTGAAACATGTATTTAGACAGTCAGATTTGTAGACAACAAAGTAATTGGTTTGCAGACGCAGATACACTGAGAATACCAATATTTTCTTAATGTGTGTTGCACACTTTAAAATATGGAACCTACGCAAGGAATATATACTTTACACCTTCAAAAATAATTAGAAAAACAATACAGTATAAATAGATAAAGCACTTATTAAACATGTACTACACTTATTCAAATATGCACCATGCACATTATTTGGATTAGTTCGAAACACACATTTATTCTGTAGACTACATATTTGAGTGTGTAAGAATATGTGGAATTTGACAACAATTCAAATATTTAATTTTGTATCAATAAAATTTGTCAGAATGAACAGAATAGGTTCTGTACTTTAAGTGTAGATACAAAAAATACCCACAAAAATAGGAAAGAATTTTAAATTTGTAGAATTTATGTTTGTTTCTATTTCTACATTCTGTGGGTAAATTTTGGAATATGAGGAATGCCTACATAAATACGTAAACTACTTACATTTTTGGGGAAAAATTTAAAAAAAAACTTACAACACCTACGAAATCAGGAAAAATACCTACGCCTTGTAATAAGAGAAATACCAACATTTGGTAGAAACTCCTACACTTCAAATTATGTTGATAAGATTCCTATAAAAGTGGGACAAATTCTTACATCATAAAACGTATAGTAATGTCGTAGAAATACCTAGCAAACAATTTCTTAAGAATATCCTTTCCATATAATTGCAGATTTTTTTCAGTTTTCCCAACTGATGAAATGCTTTCCTTGAATCGATGGGACTTGTTGAAAGCAAAGCATATGGTGTGTTTTGAAGAAAAGAATTGAACTATGTTTTTTCGTAATTAAATAAGTAGTTCATCCACTTTTCAATTTTTTAGGAATTTTTCCCAGAGATGTGGGAGTTTTTCTAACTGATGTAGGAGTTTCTTCTACAGATGTGGGAGTTTTCCTTACTCATGTTAGAGTTTTTCCTACAAATATGGGAGTCCCACTTACTAATATAGGAGTTTTTCTCATCTAGGTAAGAGTTTTTTCTACAGATACAAAAAATATAGTTTTTCTTTTTTTAAGAAAAATTACAGTCAAATCCTATCTGGCAGTTTTTGAATGGTTTGGAGAAATTTCATAACAGTATATATTCGCGACACTGTCCTAGATATTAATTTATCATCAAATAAGAAAAAAATATATAAAAAAAGAAACTCTCTATTATTGAATATTACATATTTCAAATATATACACTAAGTCTAGAAAATCACAAAGTATTTTGTTTATAAACGANAATTGACATTTTTCATCAACTTTTCTTCATATCTTAGAAAAAGTATCTATTGTTTCATTGGATCAGAAGGAGTATCTGAAAACGTTTAGATACAAAAAATATTGTTTTATTTTTCTTAAGAAAAATTAGCATTCAAATTCTATCTGGCACTAGTCAGACACTCAATCTGAGGGGTGGTTTGCAGTTGGTTTGGGAAAATTAAATATTTTTGATGTAGATATAATCTTTAGTAGCTAACGAGTAAAAAAAACCAAACATTCAATACTTTTCATGAAGATTTTTGAAAAAAAGTCAATTTTTTTACTTCAAAACGAAAAATATTAAAATTTAAATTGACATTTTTCATCGACTTTTCCTACAGATGTGTGAGTCTCACTTACTGACGTAGGAGTTTTTTCTACTGATGTTTTTCCTACAGATGTGGGAGTCTCACTTACTTATTTGCTTTCTACCAAAATGTCAAAAAATACAGAAATGTTTCTGACTGAAGTGGGAGTTTTTTCTACAGAAGAAATTTATAAAAATGCAGCTATTTACCAGCTAACTTAAGAATTGTACCTACAATTAATTAATAATTAAAAATTCACCTAAGCTGCGTAGAAACTTTACTTAAATGATGTGAGAGTGGCAAATCTACCAGCTAAAGTTACAATTGACGCTACCCTCGTTCTATGCTGATGAAATAAAAGCGTATCTCTAATATACTCTTTAAAACAGCAGGCAGCTCATCACTGACTATATTCAGAGGAAACTAGAGTAATGTAGGAAGCTAACATTCTTTAATATTAATATTTAATATCAATGTTACACTGTGAGACATCTTGGCCTCGTTGTGTGAATTAGTACATATACAAAAAAGATAGTAAATTTTACTAACAACCAACATACATTTATAATATTGCAATTTTAGTAATTACTATAAAGTAGTGAATTTTACTACTCAAAATAGTAACTTATATTTAAAAAAATAAAAGTAAATTTCTTGTTAATTTGTTTTTAGGGTTTTTTTAAATACCCTTATGGACTCGCTTTGTCCGTCCGTCCGTCTGCCGTAAACCTTTGGTAACGAAGATTTGAAGGGGTAAACATTATCCGATATTGACATGTGATATCTCATTTGAAAGGTTTATCTGACTACTATAAACTGGCACTAACGGAAATTCTTTTCACCGTCACCAGATGGCGCTAGAGCTCCATTTCTGGAAGCTTCCATTTTAAGTTTTTAAAAATTTTAGTTAAGCAAATTTTATCCGATTCTCAAGTTAGATAACGCGTTTTAAAGGTACTACTGAGGCCCTCATACCCCCTTCATTACTTTTTTAATTCCTGTGTACAGTGGCGCATAGGGAGGCGAAAAACAGTAAAATGGCCTATACAAAATTTAAATTTTAGTGCATAACTTCGTTAGCAGGAATCATGTAGGGTCGTGTGATACATCATTTTGAAGTTACTAATAAGACCCATCATTTCCCATCAAAATTTTAGAAATACGTAGAAAAGGGGGAATTAAAGACAAATGTATTTTTATGAATTTTACGATTCCTAGTATGATTATTATAGTTTCTAATATATTATTCCAAGTGACGATGAGGCCAGAGACTGTGAGTTGAGTAATTTTATAATTCATGTAAAACAAAAAAACCCTAGTGCTACCACGGAACGTAGTTCTGCTGCACCGCTTCATTATTAACAATGATACAATTCAATACAAATATGAAGTCACTATTTACAACTTTTTGTAGTAAAATAAAAAAAATAGACATTGCCTGGGTTTGAGCGTATGACTGAATAAAAAATAATACTATCAATATAAATATTTATATTTGGAGATTATGCTATTTCTCAAATAGTAATTCTTACTATTAATAGAAAATCAAGTGAATTCATTACTAAAATGTTGACTACTTAGTAGTAAAATTGTATTAATTTTTGCTATTACTTTTATTGTAAATTTTAAATTTCAAAGAAAATCTTACTATAAAATATTATTAATAATAAATTTTACTGCTAGAAAAATCTATATAGAACAAGGATTTTTCTTAAATGTAGTAACATTTATTACACAGCCAATTCCTTTTTTATAG